>CAUYQG010030449.1:0-33882 GCA_963574415.1 Tarsius wallacei | reverse complement strand
CCGGCTAATTTTTGATTTATTGTAGAGATGAGGTCTCGCCAAGTTGCCCAGGCGGGTCTCGAACCCGCGGGCTCAGGCAATCCACTCACCTCAGCCTCCCAAAGGCGCAGGATTACAGGCTGAGCCACCGAGCCCGGCTTTGGTTTATTTTTAAGAGCGGTTTTGGTGAAAACGGTATGGGGTAGTTTAAGAAAAGTGTGCATGGCATGTGTTGATGTTCTTCCTGAGGAAGCATTCTTGGAAGAAATTACATTTAAGCTGAGGTCTAAGGGATAAGCAGGAGTTGTGAGAGTGAAGGCTGGGGGAAGGATGAGGGTTCTGTAGAAAAGCCTAGTAGGAAAAAGTCTCAGGAGTAAAATAAACCACGCATGTCAAAATGCCGTCTGCTGTAGCACTTGTTTTGAAAAGGTGAATTTGTTGCAAAGCAGTCAGTGTATTAGGGAACAATTTGAGCATAAGTACATTGCATTTTGCTTTTGAGTCTGCATGATTTGTGAGAAAAACCAGTGAATGCATAAAACTGTACCTAGCTGAACTGAGCGATGTGGCGATATACAAAATACATATATGTAAACATCTATGAGCTACCTCAGATTATGACAACTTTGCCTCTGATTTCAGAGAATCCATCTTTCACCACTTTGCAATTCCCATACACTACACCCTTGACTCTCACATCAGGTCCTTTCCAAGGTCAAGGCCCATTTGTTAGTATCATTTATGCATTCCTTAAACATTTGGTAGGTGTAACACTATAGTTCCATTTTTGCTAGGTTTCTATCAATGAAACCTTTGAGAGTTGTGCTCCTAACATCACAAATCTTTGTAGTTTATATTGGATCCTTTTTCATTGTGCCATGATTTTTAGGAAGACAGGTATTATGTTATAGCAGAACTGGCTGAAATTGAGAGAAATTCAGATGCTCTGGGAACATACAATGGTGCAAGAAGAAATAATGGAAAGTAGGGGAAGAGTTGAAAAATGAGGTGGGGATCTGGGAAAGTCCAAGTCACTGTCTCATAAGCCCAAATTAGTTTTTTAGACCTTTTTATAAGGTCCAGTATAAACCATACAGTATGGCATGACTAAAATTTAGAAAGATCTCAGGAGGTGGAAATTAGATAGTAGAAAACTTAGTGTTTTTTTTTATAATACAAACTAGACAAGCTTTCATAGATGCTTCCAGACTGTTCATAGGGAGTGTATGGACAACAATGTATCTAAAAACAAGCAAAACTGTCAATTTAAATAGTGAGAGCAGAATATTATGTAACAACATCTACACACTTAAGAAATAATAAGGTTTAAAATGAGAAAAAGGTAATGATAATAGTTTGCATGCTTTATAAGTTTTTTGTTTTCAAAATTAAACATTTAAGTGTCTGTTAATTCATCTATGTGATAGAAATGATGATACCCAGTTGTAAGTGTATTTGCTAAAACACCCTTAAAGTGCTTATACAGAATCATAAGCATTACTATTAATAGACTAATTTCCAAATGTTTTCACATACACGGTATAATTCCATCTTTATAATAACCTCTGACAGTGTATTGTAATTTAAACATTTTAAATAGGGAAATAGAGGCTCAAGGAGGTTAAATAACTTGCTTAAAGCCACTGCCAGGTGACAATCAAAGTCCTCAGCCAGGTGTTCATCTTTCCATTCCACCCACTGCTTTTTCCACATTACCACAGGGCATAGGTATTAAGACATGGGACCAGAAGGGCAGCCAAAGAACATTATTCTCCTCGTTCTCCCAACCATGCTACATTCCTCCTAAATTCTGCCTCAGACGTTAATTTCCCCAAGCAACCCTATTGCAAACATGCAGGGAAAGCTGCAGCCCCCAAACGCCATTATATCATTTTTTGTTTTTTTTTGTTTTTTGTTTTTGGGGGGTTTTTTTGGTTTCAGAGAATTTAACTTTGTGAAGCACTTTCAGGAAAGTTCCTTAATCCTTCAGTTAGCACTCTGCCATGTTAATTAGCACAGAATGGGATTAGGTATAGAATTAAGATGCTGGAATGCTTTGATTTCAGCCTACATTTTATAAAGCCTGAATCTCATTCCTTGCAATCTCACTCCCACATATTTCAGAGAATCAAAGATAATCTGTTTTTCTTCTTTTTTGTATATTCAAGGCAGAAAAAAATGGGGAACGCTGACAGTCCCATCCCCCTTTTAGGCTCTGAATCAAAATTTTCCTAAATCTTAGAGGAAGGCCTCAAAGCGGAGATTCCGAATTCAGTGCTTCAGTTCCTCTTGTGTCTCATTCACGAAGAAATTTCCTTCTAGGTAGCTCTCAAACTTCCTTACCCTCTTTGTATTCTAAAAAATTTATTTTCCTTTCTCACTAAAGTGTAACATAATATTTTGATTTTGCAGACCTGTTATATAAGCAGGTCTGAGTGCAGTTACTAGTTTCATATGTGTCCAGAGATTGAATCTGGAAAAAAATTCCTCCAATCAGAAATACAATCTGATGACTGAAACAAAGGTGTTGTGATGGCTTATTTAATGTATCAACTTGAGTGGGCTAAGGGACACCCAAATAGCTGATAAAATATTATTTTGGGGTGTTTCTGGAAGATATTAGCATTAGCATCTATAAATTCTTGAATTTATAGACTGAGAAAAGAGTATTGCCTGCCTCAATGTGGGTGGATATTTTCCAATCCATTGAAAGCCAAAATAGAACATAAAGTGGGAGATGGGTAAATTCTCTCTGTCTCTTTGAGATGAGACATCCATTTTCTGCTACCCTTGGACATTGGTGCTCCTGGCTCTTGGACCTTCAGACTCAGACTGGGACTTACATCATTGACTACCCTTGTTCTAGAATCTGGACTAGAACTACATGGCCATCTCACCTGGGCCTTCAGCTTGCAAATAGCAGATAGTGGGACTTCTCAGGCTTCATGATTATGTGAGCCAATCTTCCATAATAAATCGATTTCTGTCTATTGTATTTCTATCTATCTATCATCTCTATCTATCTATCTATCTATCTATCTATCTATCTATCTATCTATCTATCTATCTATCTGTCTTCATCATCCCTCATTGCTTCAATTTTATCCCCCATTGGTACAGAACCCTAATACAGGTGCAGTCCTCTGGAAAGATAGGTACATCTTTAACACATTGTTGCTGTTGTTCTCACAATAACTCCAGAAAATGCTTAGAGAGTAATTTCTTCTGCCACAACACTTTATTATTTGTTGATTATCCTCAGGTAAATTAATTACTAGTAAGAGGATAATGAAAAACCCACAACTAGCAGCTAAGTGGGTGGGGGCTGTTCAAGCATCATGAGAATTAGAAATGTTTTCATTTTATTTTATTTTAAAGATCTCAGACAGCTGTCACCTTGCCATCCCCATAATGCCTGTAAGATCAGCAATGAATACAATTTAAAAAATCACCAATCTATAGGTAACTTTTTGCCATGCTATAAAAGGATACACGTTTAATGATTCAGGAATGAAGCTTTGCAAAGTTTTATTTCTTTGATGTTGCTTGCTTGATTTATTACTGAAGCCTATGATACTTGGCCTAAAATGATTTCAACAGAGATGAGCATATACAAATTACTATCCTTTCAGCTGGAGGAATTCTAAAATCATAGAAAAATAAGTTTGTGCTGTGTTCTGCATGGCAACCAGACAACAGGTGATTAGGGAGATTGAGGCTGACCACCGTGTGTCATTCATGTCTAGTTCAGGATTGATCATTCAGGTTTGAGTCTGTAGCAGGATCGGGGGGGAAATGTCACAGGAACAAAAGGCCTCCTGTGTTGCTGCAGGACGGAAGTAAGGGTTGATGTTGTTTGCTTGATTTATTACTGGAGCCTATGGTACTTGGCCTAAAACGATTCCAACAGAAATGAGAATATACAAATTGTGATCCTTTCAGTGGGAGAAATTCTAAAATCATAGAAAAATCAGTTTGGTTGATCATAGAAAAATAAGGTGAAATAAGACTGGAGAGGGAGTGTGGGTCTGGGACAGGCAGGCTTCTGTAGGACCTCCTTGCTCTAGTGGGCAACAGGGAGATCCTAAAACCCTATAAGACATGGTATGGGGAGGGGGGTGTACAAGTTTATTTATCAATTTAAAGGATTATCACGACTTCTGTGAAGATAAAAGCTTGAAGAGGAAAATAAATTAATAAAGGGAAAAGATAGAGTAGTCTAGAATGACATACTTACAGTGAGTATTGTTCTGCTTTAGCAAAGTTACACAGGCTGGAGCTTCAACTACAGAAATGTGTAGTCCTATAGTTCTGAAGCTGAGAAATCCAATATCAAGGTATCAGAAGGGCCATGGTCCGTCTGAAATAACTAGAGAGAGACCTGTTTCATGCCTATTTCTTAGCTTCTGTTTTTTGCTTGTTTTAGCTTTTGCTGTTGTTTTTGTTTGTTTTTGACAATATTTGGCATTCTTGGCTTGTAGAGGTCTTATCTCTGTTATATTCTTTCTATGTGTGTCTGTGTCAAATTTCTCCTTTTTATAAGGACATATTGGATTAGGGCCTCCCCCACTATAGTAGGACTTCATATTAGTTATATTTTCATAAACCTAATTTTCAAATAAGGCACCGTCTGAGAACTGGGAGTTGAAATTTTAACTTATGAATTTTGAAGGAGGATACAATTTAGTTCACAAAGAAAACCACAAGACCATCAGCTCAGTAAGGAAAGAAATCTCAGAGAAGTCTTCTTCTCTAGATAATTGATAAAAGAGAGAAAAGAAAGGAAAAAGGGAAGAAGGAAGGAAAGGAGAGTGGGTGGGGAAAGGGAAGAAAAGAAAAAGAAACAGAGAATGGAATATAGGAAGGAAGGGAGGAAAGTGAGATGTCCCTATTTCTAACAAAAAAATTTTATTTTTTTAATCCTTAATTTTTTGTTTTAAATTGACATATACTAATTATACATGTTTATCGGGTACATGATATTCCAACAAAGGTATAGTGATCAGATCAGGGTGATTAGCATATTTATCACCTTATCCATGAGTCACTTTTTTTGAGAACATTTAGTATCCTTCATCTAGCTATTTGAAACTATATAATATTGTATTGTTAACTATAGTTATTCTACAGTGGTATAGAACACTGCAACTTATTTCTCCTATCTAGCTATAATTTTGAACACTTGAACAATGCTCAAACACTGTATTTTATTTATTTATTTTTTATTTTTCAATTTTAAAGATGTGGGATACGATTCAAGGTTAGGTCTACAAACGTTGATTATGCAGGTACCCTTGTTGATGAGGTGTGCCCCTACCTCCGCTAGCAGTTTCCCTCAACTGCCAGTCCCACCTCCCCTCCCCTGGTAGTTTCCCACTACTGCCAGTCCTTTTCTTATAGTATTGTGACAACTGTTCAAGGTCTGCTTATGAGTAAGAACATATGGTACTCTGATCTTTGTTTCTGTGATAGATCACTGAGTATAACCGACTCTAAATCCATCCAAGCTGCTGTGAAGTCCCTGGTTGCCCTTATTTATGGCTGCATAAGAGTCCAATGTATATATGTACCACATTTTTAAAAATTCAGTCCAGGTTTGATGAGCAGCATGGTTGGTTACATGTTTTTGCTCTTGTGAATAGAGCTGCAACAAACATGCATGTGCAGGTATCTTTTTGGTAGAATGACTTGACTTTCCCCCAGGCATATTCCCAATAGGGGAATTACTGGGTCATATGGAAGGTCAATTTCTAGTTATTTTAAAAATCGCCACACTGTTTTCCAGAGAGACTGCACTAGTTTGCATTCCCACCAGCAGTGCAAAAGTGTTCCTTTTTCTCCGCATCCTTGCCAGCATCTGTTGTTGCTTGTTTTATTAATAATGGCCATTCTTACTGGGGTTAGGTGATATCTCGATGTGGTTTTCATTTGCATTTCTCTGATGATGAGTGAGGCTGAGCAGTCTGTTAGCTGCCTGTATATCTTCTTGTGTATTCATGTCTTTTGCCCACTTTTTAATGATACTGTTTGCTTTTTTCCTTTTGGCATGCTCAAACACTTTAAATTGAGACACTCAGCAAAAGGGTGGATACTGATTGGTCACAATAATTTAAGAGATATATATTGGGAAGGGAAACTAAAATGTAAACATCTATATATAAACATATACACACATATGTACATACTGGGGGTGCCAACAATGTACACAGATTTAAGTACAATGTTCACTCAAAAGATGGCGTTAATAAAATGAATGCTAGCGTCTCCATGTGACTGGCAGGACAGTGAAAGAAAATTGCAGAAGCACAGTTGAGCAAATGTCATACTACACATTGCTACATAATTTAATTCAGCTTCAAAAAGCAATAACTAGATAACATCTCTTAAAATGTGTATATGTTTTGTTGGCACCTCCTGTATATACACATGCAGATATCTATACGCACAAATATAGGTGTATATACATATAAATATATATGAATATAGCCAGTGTGCTTGTGTATAGACACACACATGCATATACTAATACATGTACTTGCATATGCATATATGATGTGCTTATGCATGCATGTACATACATTCAAGTTATGTTTACACACCATACATATACACACCAGCATGGTTCTAGACTCTGAAAATCAAATTTAGATTTAAAGTAAGGGTTTAAAAGAGGCTAGGCATGATGGCTCATGCTATAATCCCAGCACTTTGGGAGGCCGAGGTGAGAGGATTGCCTGAGCCCACGGGTTCGAGACCAGCCTGGGCAGCATGGCGAGATTTCAACTCTACAATCAAAAATTACCCAGGTGGCACATGCTTGTAGTTCCAGCTACTTGAAAGTACATTCTGTAGTTCCAGCTGCTTGGTGGTGATGGCACATGCCTGTAGCTCCAGCTACTTGGAAGACTGAGGCAGAAGGATCGCCTGAACCCAGCAGATGGGGGCTGTGGTGACCACAAGCATGCCACTGCCCTCCTGTCTAGGAGACAGAGTGAGACTGGGACTCAAAAAAAAAAAAAAAAGAAGAAGAAGAAGAAGAGAGAGAGAAAGGAAAAACAAAAACTGTGCGAGGGGGCGGTCCCCGCAAAACCTGGAATTATCTTTCTGAAGGTGGGCCCCTTGTAGTACAGGCTTCCCCTGCTAGGTAAGTATTCAAGGAACTCATCAGTGTACCAGATAGCGTTGCTGCAACAGGCTGCATTCGGCTTCAGTGAATTTCTTTTTTTTTTTGGCGATTCTTTCAGCATGTTTGCCCATTTCATGATGGGTGATTTATGAGCTAACTTGCCCACACCTTGATGAGTGTTTGGCAGTTTTTGACCAAAAACGGCATGATCCCCGTCCTCAACCCTCCCTATTAACCAGATCTGGCCTGAGCGACGTTTTTGTTTGTTTCCCGGATGAAAAAAAGTCCTCAAAGGGAAACATTTTGCCGATGTGAAATAAGTGAAAAAAAAAAAAAAAAAAAAAACCAACAAGAAGCACTAAAAAGGATCAAAACTGGCAAGTTCAACAATTGTTTTGAACAGTGGAAAAAGCATCTCCATATGTGTATTTTATCAAACGGAGAGTATTTTGAAGGTGACTGAAGTTTAAACCTGTAAGAATAAATACACAATTTCTAATAAATAAATTCTGGATTTTTGGGGGGTTCCCCCTCATATAATTTGACGAATGAGCAGGTGTTTAAAAGTTGCATCAATTTGGAATTGAATCCTGGCTCATCTGCTTGTTAATTGTGAGCATAATTTAAAATGGAGAAAATATCTAATAGGGTATTAGTGCAATAAAAGATGCAATAATGTGTTGGATACCCAAGAGCGTGGCTGGTCAGAAAATTATATCTAATGTAATGTTCTTTTATTACTTGAAGTAGTTAATTAGCTTAATATCCTGTACTTGTTTTGCACATAATGGCATTAGTAGTGCTGGTTTATAAGTTAATACTAACTAAAGGTCGGAGGTCAAGGAGAGATAACCTTGAGAGAACTTGCAATGCAAATGGGAGTCTTCAGAAAGCTTTTTTCCTATAGTAAGCCCAGTAAGAATTACTTTCCATATTCCAATTCTAATATACATATATGGACAGGAAGAGAGAGAGACAGAGAGAGACAGAGATGCTAAATTCCATCTTGAACTAAAAAGTATAAATATAATCTCAGTAATTAAAAATCAGAGTTGCAAGTGGTGGCTGGTAAAAAATGTGAAATAAGACAGGAAGAAAAAAATATTTTTTAAAAAAGAAAAAGTATAATTGCAAAAACCTTGATCAAATAAATATTAGGTTAAAAAAAGTTCTCAATAACAGTTACATATGTACAAAACTTTCAGATTATGAATAACATTTCATATAGCTGAATCCTTTTTATGCTTTACAAATGCTCTTCTAAACTTTTTCATTAATTTTTATTTTCTTTTAAATATGCAGGGTATAATTCAGGGTTGGGTATACAAATGTTCATTATACAGGTACCTTTGTTGATGAAGTGTGCTCCTCCCTCCCCTGTCAGTTTCCCTCAACTGCCAATCCCACTTCCCATCCTTGGCAGTTTCTCACTACTGCCAATCCCTTTCTTATAGTATTATGATAATTGTTCAAGGTCTGTTGATGAGTGAGAAGATATGGTAGTCTGTTCTTTGTTTCTGTGATAGATCACTGAGTATGACCGACTCTAAATCCATTCAAGTTACTGCAAAGTCCATATGTTTGTCCTTCTTTATGGCTGCATGATAATCCATTGTGTATATGTACCACATTTTTTTATCCAGTCCAGCTTCAATGGCAGCATGGTTGCTTCCATGTTTTTGCTATTGTGAATAGAACTGCAACAAACATGCATGTGCAGATATCCTTTTGGTAGAATGACTTGAGTTCCTCTGGGTATATTCCTAATAAGGGGATTGCTAGATCATATGAAAGGTCAATTTTTAGTTCTTTCAGAAATTGCCACACTGTCTTCCAAGCCTCCGACAACAACCACTGGGGAGAGGAGAACCTATTCAGTAAACGGTGCTGGGAAAACTGGCTGATCACATGCAAAAGATTGAAACAGGACTCCTACCTTGCACCATACACAAAAATTAACTCTAAGTGGATCATAAACCTAAACGCAAAATCTCAAACTATAAGAATCTTAGAAAATGCAGGAGACACCCTTATGGAAATTGAAACTGGCAATCAATTCCTGATCAAAACCCTAAGAGTCCATACCATAAGAAATAAAATAGACAAGTGGGACTTCATCAAACTGACGAACATCTGCAAAGCAAATAAAACCATCAAGAGAACAGGAATACAGTCCACAGAATGGGAAAAAAATATTTGGCAACTGTGTATCTGACAAAGGCCTAACATCTAGGATCTATTAGGAACTCAAATACGTCAAAAAGAAAAAAACAAACAGCCCCATTAAAAAGTGGGCAAAAGACTTGAATAGACACTTCACAAATGCTCTTTAAGATTGGAATATAACTCTTTATTTTACAGTTGAGGAAAGTGGAACTCATAAAATGTAAAATACTGAGCCAACATCATCCAGGTGATAATTTAAGACAAGAACATAGATTTATTCATCTTTATTTTTAGTACTACATTTATGTAACTTATTAAGCAGGTGTGATGTTGAAATGTTAACTCAATTATGTTGGACTATTTCGCCCATGAAGATGTGGGTCACATTTATTTTGCCACACTGTTTGATTTCCAACCCAAAGCATAGTGCCAAGTATATAATGAATGCTAAATAAATATTTGTTGAATTGATGAATAAATTAGATTATTAATGGATCAGCTTGTTAGTGACATAGCCTATAATTCAGAAGTTATCAAAATTGCCTCTAAGTTATGAGTGAATTTGGGATACTGCTTTTCAAGTGGTAACATTTTCAGAAGAGGTCAATTTTAACTCATAAGGGAAAAATGTATATGTGTGTGTGTGTGTGTGTGTGTGTGTGTGTGTGTGTGTGGATATTTGCATGCAGAATGAAGTGGTGGTGGTATTGAAGAACTAGAATGAGAAACTAGGAGCCATGGAACATAACAATAGACAACCTTAATGTAAGTAAAATATCATTTGTACAATCTAGTTTTAAAATTATTTTAAAATTAAAATTCTGAGGAATCTTGCAGACAGATTATATGCATTTGGGATCAGGCAATATTGGAGTGGATTTGACCCTTGGAGATCATTCTGTTTTTATTTTTGTGAATTTACAAGTTTATTTTTTTATTTCAGTGGCTTTAGGGAATATACCTGGTTTTTGGTTACATGGTTGCATTGTATAGTGGAGAAAAATTCTGGGCTTTAAATGTACCCACCACCCCCATCTGCACACATTGCATGCGATAAGTGATTTTTCATTCTTCCACCCTTTTCCTTTCTTCTCTTTCTGAATTTCCAATGTCTATTACAACATTTTTTAGAGATCATTTAGTCAAGGGGTCAGCACACTCTGACCAATGAACAAAATCAGCTCACTGTCTGTTTTTGTAAATAAGATTTTATTGGAATGTAGCCATGTTCCTTGGCTTACATACTATCTATGGTTGTTTTCACATTAAAAGGGTAGAAGTGAGTAGTTGCATCAAATAACAAAGCCGAAGATATTTACATAAAAAATATTGCCTGGTACATGACTCAATCTATACCACTCTTTTTATAAAGAAGTTGAGCCTCAAAGGTATGGCGGGACCCACTTAAGGTTACGAAGACAGCATTAAAGGTGGAGCTGGACCCCCATTCTTTAGCATCTGCCTTTATCTTAATACATCGAATATTCTATTCTAAAGAGTTGCCATGCCTCACAAATAAACAATTTAGCTGTGCTTCATTATTAAATACACTGATTTCATTTCTCATATGCAGAGGGTGCCAACAACTGAATACACATTTTAAGAAAGAGAAAAAATCTGTATTAAAATTGTAATACTCTACATGTACTGATAACAGCAGAAGAATACAGATCACTTTTGACTTCTGCAATTGCAGAAGATGTGCAAAGTGATTTCCATCAGCATTCAGACACTTCTGATTACAGTGAACTAAAAGAAATACACAGATAACATCTCTTAACGTGTGTATATATTTTTTGGCAGCCCCATATCTGTTGTTTATATTGTTTATGCAAACCAGGCTATTCCAGCTGCTTTGTAACATCTGTCACACAAAAACATCTGGGAGCAATAAGCCCTCAGGGAAAGTTGCAACGACATTAACTGTGCTTATAAAAACTGAGTTGAAAACTGACACAAAGTCACGCAAAATTTCATAGAAAGTTGATTTGAAAAAAAGAGGCTTCCGCAATGATTAAGACTTATTGTGTTAAGATGCTAGCTGAATGTCCACCTCAGTGAACTATTCAAAAACATAAACAATAGATGCATATTGCTTAATGGTGGAATTTGGAAAATGATAAAAGAAAGGGTCTGTACCCCTTATCATACATATGAAGTATATGACTGAGATTTAAATGGTGACAAGGGCATCCACATGCTATAGGAGGTGACTGAGTCATCTTTCCCTTACAAAGGTGTAGAGTGGGAATTGATCCCCACAATGAATTCTTATGAAGTTGAGATGGCAAAATAACTCCTATTGACTCTGTAGGAGATGCCCAAATCAAGGGGGTATGCAGAATTGCAAACGAGTTGAAAAATAACCTCAAAAGCCAAAGAAAGAAGTAGGAAACCATCAAAATGAAGAATAATCAAGAAAAGCAATTAAAAATCGGTGGGAGGAACCAAAATCAGGATTTAGGGGTGAAGGAGAAAAAAGAAATCAGAAGAAATTAAAACCTGACCTTCATGGCAGGTTCAGGTGCCTGCCCCAGCTGCATATTTTTATGCTGGTTGACTGCACATAAAGGGCCATGGAAGGACCATCCCAAGCAGTTGAAAGTAAGAAAATGCCATTTTTATTGAAGGATGATTTAGAGTTTTTTTCATTAATTAACAAATCAATTGCATCACTCCATAAGTGAGTATTTCTGCTATATTGTGACAAATCTGTGTGGGTCTCTCTCTCTCTTTTTTTTTGTTTTTTTTTTGAGTTGGAGTCTCACTTCGTCGCCTAGACTGGAGTGCAGTGGCTGCTCCTGGCCACTGTGGCCTCGACCTGCTGGGCTCCGGCGATCCTTCCACCTCAGCCTTCCAAGTAGCTGGAACTACAGGCACGCGCTACCACGCCCGGCTAATTTTTTTGATTTATTGTAGAATCTTATAGTCCCACATTGCTTCCATTAGAGAAATAACCCTTTCCCAAATGATGTCAATATGTTATGACAGTCAAATTAGGGTCTCCGCTTTCCCATCAACAGAGTGGGAAGCTGATCCAGGCTAGCCATAAATAAGTCAGGGTCGGTTGTTGCAAATATATGAACTAACTTTTTCTAACTTAGAAAAAAAAGATATGAGTTTCTCATTATTAGGTTGCACAAATAATCTCTGAGAGTGTCACTGAGTCATTAATGCATGAGGATGTATAGTGAGAAATGAAATCTGAAGATACTGGCCAAGTCACATCAAAACCTGCAATATCAACCGCTACCCCTGACATATTCTACAAGGCACCTGTTTATGCCCTTTGCTCAGTTCTGAATGATGCTCACACACACATGGATGAGTCTGACATGTTGAACGAAGTGCTTATCCCTATTGTCTGGATGCAATGGAGGCAAGGAAGGAGCATTTTAGGCTCATATTTTGGAGACACAGAATTGATTACACAGGGAATTCCCTAAAATAAGTAGGGTCCTGAAAGAAGTAAGGTGCTCATAAGACATGGTAATCATTCACTACTCTAGCCAATGAAAGGTTCCCATCCCTCTGGACCTAGCATTTGATCCAGCATATAGGTTAGACAAGGAAGTGCTGTAGCTATTCGAAGATAGCTGATTGTTCAACAATGGTGAATCATGTAGGCTTGAAATATCATGTAGGCTTGGACCTCCTAAATGTATCGCTACACCATGTGGCAGGAGTACCAAAGGGTGGAGCATATACAGAGGAGATATGGCCAAGATAAGTTATACGATAGGTATTGTGTCACGGACACCTGGATTCAGTTATAGCTGAAGCCACACACTTCCTGGACTCTAGAATTTCCCAAACTGCCCTTCTTATTCTCTTACTTAAACCAATTTGTATATTTTAAAAAACCCAAATACAATATCAAGATTTGTGTCCTTATTGAGTAAAATACTGCGATAAGAAATACCAACAGAGCTTTCAGGAATGGAACTGATGTTTTGGTGTAGCTCTTACATGTGAAGACTTGAATCAGAAGATACACAAGATACTATTTCCTTCTTTACCCAGACATTGCATTACTTACTCTCCACCAATTTTTCAGGAATTTTAAAGTTAGTGGATCGGAACCCATTGAGTGGAACATGTTTTCCACTGTGTGGTTATTAAACACACACACACACACACACACACACACACACACACACACACACACCAGGATATGGATGCTATTCTCAGTTTCTGTACTTAAGACACAGCAGACGTAAGACAAGGACCCATGCAGGCTAAGTAGAAGCAAGTCTATGCTGGCGATTTTAATTTATCTCATTTGTCTCTACACTCTAGTGCTCTCATATCTTTCATTCCTTGCAGTTACAGTTAATTAGGCTGATGATACCATTTGTGCTTATGTGGAGAGAAAGAAGGACAAACAGAGAGAGAGAGAGAGAGAGAGAGAGAGAGAGAGAACTAGAGGTCTTCAGCCTAAGGTACTTCTTCCATTTCAATTCACCAGACACCTCTGCACTGGAATATTATGCGAAAGCCCTGCTAAACACAAGGTGTCAGTGCCATTTGGTTTTCTCTCCTTCTTTTGGGAATGTCTTCCTCAGACATCAACAGAGAAGAGTTGCAGCCACATTGGTGAGGCAGAGTTCAGGAAATTCCATATCTCCTAATCATAAGAGCATCTTCGTAAACTCAAAAATACAGTCATAACCTGTAACAGTGCTCTAGATGCTGTACAAGGTAGTTTTACCTTTATTATCTAATCTAATTCCCTTGAAAACCCTGTAAAGTAGAGTGTTTTTATTTTCGGTCTATAACAGAGAAAAATGTAAGGGAAATTCTGCAACTTAATGCCATGGAGCTAATAAACAGGAGCACCTGTGGTTTGAAATCAAGTTTGCCTGAATTAAGATGCACATTTGATGCCTTATACCTTTCACCTGGGATGTGACTTGATCTTAACGTGAATCTGTTTTAGCAAAAGAAGCAGGAGGTTCAAAGTTTTCTGTTTAATCTGAAGGGGGCTAAAGGCATTTAAAGATCAAAATTAGCAAAAATAAAAATGGGATTTTTGTGTGTCTGTGGCATTCCAGAAGGAAGATCTGGGGGCAATTGATAAATCTGGGGAGTTACTCCTAGGCCTCCCATATCAGTCAGCGTTCTCCAGAGATGCAGAACCAATACAATTCGAACGTATATATACACGAAGAGAGTTATTTTAAGGAATTGGCTCATACAAATGTGAAGGCCTGGGGAGTCCAACATCTAAGAGGGAGGCCAGTGGGCTGCAGACTTCAGAACGAGTTGCAGCTGTGGGTCTAAAGGTTGCCTGCTGATGAACCCAAAGGAGCTGATGATGCACATGAAGTTTAAAGACCATTTGCTGGCTGAATCCCTTCTTGCTTTGAGGACGTTGGTCTTTTTCCTCTACTTAGGCCTTATGTTTACTGGATGAGGTCCACCCACATTGTGGAGAATAATACGCTTTACTCAAAAGTTTACAAATTTTGATGTAATGATTGTGTATTGGAGGCCTTGTTCCCATCAGCTTTATTAGTAATAAGGACTACATTTTAATTCCTTTTCTGATTCCTCATAAGTGGGCCCTCATTTGAGTAGAGAATGATGGGGTACTATTATATATGGGATCATGGACTTAAAACCTACAGTGACCAAAATTATGCACACAAAATAAAAAGTGTTGAGGTTTTTGAGGGTCAGCCAGGATGAGATGCTTTAGGATCTAAGCGTCGGGGAATTCAGATATCTAAAGACTCTTTGAATATGATAGATCATAGCTACCTCTAGTTTCTGTTGGTTACAGGCATAGAGCTATTTTTAGAAAGTGGGTCCTAAGAGACTCTATGTTGGCTCTTTTCAAACACATCCCAGGGGCCTTAGCACGCAGGCCAATGTAGCTAATTTTGGCCTGAATTACATAATGGAGCTAAGTCAGGTAGCTGAGTAGGTAATTTAAAAAAAAAATTGAACTCAATTAAAATTCCTAAAAGAGGAGATATTTTAGACATTAGAAGATGAGGTGCTTTGTGCTTTCATTGTAAGTTTGTGTTTGCTCTCAGCCTCTCTATAAGACGCTCAGGAAACAACTCTAAGCATAAGTTATAGAACATGAGGTCTAGCTTTTGCATTCAAAGAGAGCTGGGACACATGTTCAAAAAAATGGCATTAGATTACAAAAATGAAGTAGACAAAAAAGTTGTCAACTCTAGTAATGAATAAATGAAAAGGAATGGGGTCATTACTATATAGAAACTATGCCATATTCTTGGATTGAGTTAGAGAGTAGCTCAATGAAACAGTGGTCAACTAAATATAATACAAAACAAAACAAAACTATAAAAATGTTCTGTTCCTTTAAGTTATTCCAGTCTTGTGAAAGTATTTTATAATAAAAGGGAAAATTTCTACAAAAATTAAGTGGTGATGAATAACTTTTACTGATTTGAGGGAAAAAAAGATAAATTTAGCTTCTTAAAGCTATCTAGAGTGTGTTAAAGGCATCAGTTATAGTGATGTCTTGAGTGAGTATCAAAGTGGTTGGGTGTCTAAGAAAGGCACAGGGAATGAAGTATTACTCCAAAAAGAACCTTGCAGGACCTTGATGAATCAAGACAGGTATTATTTAAATGCTAATATGAAAGGAGGATACCACCAGGGCAAGGTTATTCTACTTAGGAAGGTAAAAGAGGACAGGACAGTTTTGGGCAAGATTGCTTTGGGTGTTTTTTCTAAGACCCACACATCATTGTATCTCTCATTATGGCAAAAACCTGCAGAAGGAACAACTACTTGTGCCTCAAAAGATACATAAATTAAAGGAAAGATAATGCTTAGAGCCAGTAAATTGTGTTAACATAGTAGAGAAAGAAAGAGACTAACAGAATAGTTAAAGTGGACTATACTGCCGAGCCTTCCTTAAAGGGAGCAGGAGGAGGCAAGAAAATTAGACGAAAATAGGACATGAGGGTTCCAACTCATTCTGCAGCAAAGGGTGTAGCAGAAATGCTGCTCAAAGCTTGAAATGCTGAAAAATGGAAGATAGAGGTCTTGAGGGATTCACAGTGAAGCTACTGATCCTCACTGTGGTCAGCTGAAAAGGGACGGATACCAACACACTCACTGAGGGTGCAGGCACCATGACATCTCCTGCAGCTTCAGTTTTGAACTCTACTGAGAATGATTCTCCAACAGAGACAAAAATGGTGACAAAGAGGAAATTATTTCCAGAGAGCAGTTTCCCATAATTCTGGGTGATTCCATGATAAAAAAGGCTGAGGCAGGAGCCATTATGGGATAAGAATAAAAATGGCTGTTCATGAGACGAATATGAACTGCTAAAGAGCCCACACTCACAGCAAAGTCAGGGTGCCAGAATTTCAGAACTCAGCAAAAATGAAATTTAGGAACTTTAAACGTGAGGGGAAGGTAAGACAATGTGACAAAGGGCCTGCCAGCAACCTCTTCCAGAAAACAGAGGACCATCTCTGGTGTCACTATATGATGGCAGGCATGGGTTACTTTGTTTTTTTTCACCTTAGGTGTGATTAACACTTATCTTGATATGTGTTCAAATTCCCCTAAAGAGTTCAAGTTCACAGGGTCCACCTGAACACACAGACTGACTGGTATCCTAGTGAGAGTGAAAGCAAGAAATGATCTATCTTAAAAATTCTTTGAATATTGAACCTCCAGTGGGCTCTTCGATGAGTAGTATGTGGTTCTGCACTGCCCTAAGTACTGAATTTGGAGATTTGTTTTAGTTGAAGTGACTGCTCCTTAGGGTCTAAGATTTGCTTTTCCCCTTGTTCAACTTAAATGCAGAGAATTGAGTCAATCATACTCTGTAGTCCTTGCAACGCTATCTTTTTAGGTACCAGGAAGAGTTTTTTTTTTTTTTTTGCAATTTCTCTCTTTATCTCCTGTCCCCACTTCTATCTCTCTCCTCCCCCTAACCATCTGTGCAAATATATTTGGTATTTATCTCCAGTTGTGCATTTGTCTTTCTTTTATGTATGGAGGAGTGAGGACTTTCCTGGCTACTTCATCTAAAATCTCATCCCACCTCCCACCCCCAGCACATTTTCTGACACCTTCCCAGCTTTATGCGTTTTTTTCCTCTTGGCATGTGTTCATGGGTCCACATCAGCATGCATATCTTTTGCTTGCTTATAAATCTGAACTCTAAATGTGAGGTGCAGGAGAGAGCTGCTGTTGAATTCATTCACCTTTAGACACTGAGAAGTATCCCCACTCATCCTGAGAATCTGAGTGAGACTAGAACCAAATGAAGAGTGGATAAAGAATGATATTCTTAATTTAACCAATAAGAGAAGGATATGGGATCCTCAAGCTTTACTTCTTTTCTGAGCATTTGATAGTGGAAAGGTGCTTATATAAAAATTTTGAGGTATTCTGGGTTGAAGACATTGATACATGTACGTGGTCATACGAAAGATAGGTTGTTATTGATTGACTTTCTAAAATCTTGCCATATACCAAAGTCGATGTTGACCTAACATAAAGACATTTTTTTCTCTCACAAATTGGGAGATATTTGCAAAGAATGATGGGGTTGCTTTATGATGTATAAATATCTTCCACAGCTAGAACCTAAGACATCAACAATTCATATATTGTTGGCTGAGTCCTTTCCCTAGGAAAATATTTGACTTATTTTAAGATCAATAATGATTTCTACATTGGTTCAGAACTTTAGAGTTAACAACGAGCTTTAAGATGCTTCATTTATTAAATATAAGATAACATATTTATTTTTGTATTTATGTGCCCAATTTATTTAAGATGACATATTATTCTTATTTACATGTTCAAGCAAGTTAACTTCAAAGCAGACCCTTGAGAGTTTACTTAATTTTATGAAGCAATACAATTATTTAAAGTTTTTAAACTATAAATGAATAGTAGACTTTAGCTATTATTATAATACATGAAAGAAAGACAAATGCACAACTGAAGATAAATACCAAATATATTTGCACAGATGGTTAGGGAGAAGAGAGAGATAGAAGTGGGAACAGGAGATAATAGTAATAGTATAAGATTAAACAGACTATAATTACTCAAAATTTTGGAGTTTCCTCATAGGGCCTACCGGATACTTTGAAATGTTCCTTACAATGAAAACTTACCAACTTTAGTAGATTGATTCTATTTTTATTTTAATTTCAAATTTTTACAGAAAGCAATCTTCAGCATAATGTTATGAATAAGATGGGTGATTCAAGAAGGTAATAGAATTTCTAGTACATAAAGAAGTATTTTTTTTGTTTATTTGTTTCCTAGATTCTGTTATTTTTAGGGGAAAGTACTCTGCCTCATATGGCTTTGTGCAGAGGCGCTGTAAAATAAACTTGAACCAAAAAAAAAATAGTTTTTGACGCATAATAGTCATAAATAGCAAGACTTACTTTGAATTCTGGCCGCACAGCTTACTATGTTTGGACCATTGCAAGTTGTGTAAGCCACCTCTAAGTCTTGGAATCCTTTCAAATATCTAATATCTAGATGTCGTGTTAAGAATTATATGAAAGGTGCCTGGAACAGAGTAAGCGTTCAATAAGTATGCATAGATTATACAGGCATTCTACCTGCGAGGGTATCTCTTAGCTAAGCAATCTTATTTTGAGAAATATATTCTAGTCTCTTGATTACAAAATCATTACAACAGAATCATACTAGAGGTGCAGAATGAATAACATGCAGTCAGGTAGTTGGCTTAGAGTACTGTGTCCTTAAAGCCAAGGAGAGCACTCACTTTGGGATAGGTTTCTAAATTTTTCAAGAGTCTTGGTTCTAGCATAATAATACAGGATCGATCAACTTCCCCTGGAGCTGTGCTTGTGCTTACTGGTTCTCTATCCCAGCCTTCTTTTTGTGATTTTGCTGTCAGTTTTCCTCCCAGTTTCAATGTAATAGCAGGCACACTTTAGACTTGAAGCTAATAGCCCCCGGCAATTCGCCCAGGCCCTTCTGCTGAAGGATTTTGGTTATCCCTTTGGCTTCATTGCTGTTCCTTTGGGAGTAACAGCTCTGAGACCATGTTTCCTGTGTAGTGCAAGTTTTTACAATCTCTGTTTAGCTTCGGCTGTCACTTTGGCTGTGACCTTCTTGCCCTAGAGTCTTTAGCAGTGTTCCCTGTCTACCTGTGTGATTTGACATTTAGAACTGGTGAAAAAATGTGGGAACACTTCTAAGAATAAAGCACACCTAAAAACGGATGGGACATAACCCTATGAAAGTGGTTAGAGACATGTGGATTTTAGTAATTCTGAAGTAGGAAGCTCCCAGTGATAGACAGACATTGTGCATCAGAAAACCCATGGCTACCACAGCAAGTTACCACAGTAAGAGGATGGAAGTGATTACATTTTATGCAGCAAAACATTCAAAATAAACTACAACTACTTTAGCAATTAAATACTTCTTGAAAATTTTCTTGCCAAGAGCTACTCATTTTATAAAGTCCTGATGCAAACTTTATAGTGGAAGATAATCATCAGTAAGTGATTATTGATTCCTTATCAACCATTATGCTTAGTTGAAATATGTGGATGATAAGTTATTACAAAATAAAATTTCCATCGCTTTCAAAAGTAATAATAATAATGCTCTTTCCAGGCAAAATATTTCATCCTGGTTGTTTAAGTGACTTGTTGAAAATGACTTATTAGCAAACTTTAGAAAATTTCTATGTTTTTAGTAGGCTGGGAGTTTTAGGAAGCAGTGAACATGTCTTGATGTTTCAATTATTGACAGATGGAATCAACTTATTTCATATCATTTGGTTGGTTAGATGATAGGATGTACAGACAAATGAATGAATAGATGGAAGGGAAGTTAGGATGGAGTAGTGATTAGAATCCTTTTAGAAAAATTGGTTATCCTGGCTGCTCCCTTTCTTAGCTGCCCTGGATTTTGATATTCTCATCTGTAAAATGGATATAATAAAAGAAGTTAAACCTGCCATTTTTGTAAATATAAAATAAAATAATGCTTGTAAAACACTTACTGTAGTCCTAGAACATAGCCATTTTTTAAAGAATGCAATTTATGATCTATCTATCTATCTGATCAACTTTCATATATCTACAAGTGATAATAATCATTACCATCATCATCCTCTTTTAGCTTCTCTTTCAGAATTAAGAGTAACATAATAAAAAAATAATAATACTGAACCTAAGCTCTAGTACTATTTTGCTACCTGATTACAGTAAAGTCACTTAATTGTTCTGGGTAGAAGGGTCCTTGTGTAAAAACAGAACAAATTTGAACAGTTCACACTCCACATACTCTTTGTAAACCACTATATTCATTCTTAAACATAGCTAGTCACTGAGTGCAGATGAGTTCTTCTTACTCATCTACAGCTCTGGTTTCCTATTTGAGATTTAGACTTTTCTAAATTTAACTCTCTCTTTAATATAGCTATTTAAATGACCCTCCGAAAACCCAGATTTAACATGTTTACAATGGCAGATGGTCTCCCTACATTACACTCTTTCTTTCCACATTTTTGGTTGTTTTTATTTATTTCTTACTTCAGCTAGTAACTCTCTCATTATCCTAGGAATTAATTTAGACAAAACCCCTCAAGTTATTATACATCTCTCTTTTATTCCCCACACCCTATCAGTCATGTGGAATTTCAACATTAATACTATTAGTGCTGAAAGTTGGTTTAGAATTTAACTCTTTTTGGATTATTTAAACATATATATATATATATAGTTTGATTGTTTTCTTGCTTTTCTAAATCTAGTTTTGGCATATAAGTGCCAGAATGATTGACCACCATCATTACCTTCATATTGGATCAAAAAATCATCTCATCTAGCTCTGCTGTTTAGTGATGAAACTCTATTTTCAAGAAGACTGAGCTTATGTCTGTCTTGCTCAGTATTGTATCTCCAGTGCCAAAGTCAGTGTCCAGAAATACATACTTTAGCTTTATTAGACAAAAAGAGACAATTGAAGTATGAGGCAGACAAATCAAGACCTGGGATATTCCATTTATGTCACAAAAAGGAAGGCAAGACCTGAAAAGACCTTATGATCTGAGAATGTTTGCTGTAGAATCTGTCCATGTGACACTTAGGACATACACCTTAGTGAAGAAGATGCTGTCATCCAGTCTGGACATACCAAACCATAGGCTGTTATATAAAAGGGTTGACTCTTCCTTTTCTTTGTCCCTTGTAGAAAGCAAAATGTTGGATACAGAATAAACACTCAGCAAATTTGTTGAACTGAGCAAAAATTATGAGTTACTTTTTAAAGAGAAAGTACACTGTAACTATAATTTATCTGAAACACCATGATTAAATCCCTTTGGGCCTTCAAAATTTCACACTGGTAATTTATTTGTCATGCAAATCAGCTAATGCATATTGTTTCAACAATGGACTTTAAAAAGTCAGATTACCAAGGTAACTTGAAGGAGTATGATAATCAGTAGAGGCCTGAAACATGATTTTTTTTTAACACTTTCAAAAAAAAGTCAGGGATTACAATATATCATGCAAGTGGAATGATTATAAGTAAACACACACACAGAGTATGTCATTTTTGTGTTTCTAGGCAAGGTAAAAGAAAATAAAATATAAAAGCATATTTTTAGAGTTGATATTTTCTTTTAGAATAAAATTATTTTTCATATGACAAGCTAACTCATTGTATATTTCTAAACCATGTGTCTGGTTATGCATAAAGAAAATGCATTCTCTTTAAAGTAAAAATAATTAATTTTAAATTTTTTTCTATAAAAGTTATTATATTTGTGAGCTGCTAAAAGAAACTAAGTAGCCTACACAAAACGACATCACTGCAGAGGCTGAGATGTGGCACTCTGCATTGCTCATGAAGACTGTGGGGCTTTGTTTCTATTTCATTTTTCTCCCAAGGAACTGGGACATTAGAAAACAAGTACTCAGGCTAAAAGTCTAATAACGAAAGGAGAGCAGATATATAACTTGAAAACTCTTGCCTGAAACAAAACAAAACCAACAATCAAACAAACAAAAACTGAGCAAATAAGCAAAACTCTTCTTTGACCAAACATGAAATCTAAAGGAAGTGGAGCTTTTCAAACACAGCTTCTTGTTTATATGGAAGAGACTGAATTCTATTAAAAACTCCAGTAGAATCGGATATTTCTAAGAGTTTCAGTGTCTCTAGAAACAAATAGAAAAATAAACACTTTGGGAGGCCGAGGTGGGGGGATTGCCTGAGCCCATAGGTTTGAGAACAGCTTAGGCAACTTGGCGAGACCTCATCTCTACAATAAATCAAATGATCAGTAAATCAAAAATAAAGTAGTTCTGGTTACTACTTGAAGGCTAAAGTGGGAGGATCGCTGGAGCCCAGCAGGTGGACACTGGGGTGGCCGTGAGCGTGCACTCCAGCCTGGGACACGGAGTGAGACTCCAACAACAACAACAAAAGAAAATATAACCCATGTTCCTAGAAAGATACTAAGATGAACAGACATTTAGGAATAAAATCATGTGCTCCTGTGTTGTCGTTTCATTGAAGTTAACACTAACAATAAAAGCAGATCTACTGAGCAGAGTTCAGCTCCCCGCTAGACCTGATCATTGTGCTGTCTCTCTCTGTCTCTCATGTCTTGCAGTTCTTGAAAATATAAGTAATAAAAGATCTATCCTTCAGGCCCTGAAATATATAAAACAAGACTCATGACTATACACATAAACATAAAGGAATTACAAAGAAATACATGAAACAGTATCATTTTCATAACAGTTCAAAATAAACCTGACTTCTTTAAGGTATAAATGGAAAATACCATATAAAGTAGACCACATTAACAAATTTGGAAAGTAAAAGAGGATACATGTACAGTGAATTCACTAATTGAATTTCTCAACAATCAGCAAATATTTATTGAATACTTGGTACTGTCCTAGGCACGAGCAATGCAACAATGAATTACAGAGAAGCATTGCTCCTAATGGATCTCATGGTCGAATGGAAAGAGACTGACAAATAAGTTAAGTATGTGATTTTCAACTGTGTGATGTGTGATGGGAAGGGAAATAAGTCAGAAGAAAGAAACATGTAGTGTTGGCAAGATGATTGACCTTTGAGCCATATGGAAAATGAGCTCCAGGGAGAAGGGAATCACCAGGCACCTTGGGTTTCCTATGGAGACTGACTTGGGTTTTCTGCCTATAGAGACTTACTCAAGAAAAAGGATTTTTGTTTATCTTAATCTTTCCTAGAAACATATGTTCTATGTTCTATATTATTTCCAGAGATACTGGGGCTCGTAGGAGTGTCATGGCGTAAGGAGGTAAGCCAAAATGACCCAAAAGTAGAGAGTGAAGAGAAGGCTGTTAATAGTGGGTAGGAAGGCTTTTTTCTTAGGATGTTCTTGCCACACAGTTGTGATGTGGAAGTGAGGAAAGAGGAGTTTGCTTTGTTTTGCCCTCTCTCAAGCACACACGCTCTTGACCTCTGGACAAGCAAAGCCCTGGTATTTCTCTTGACTCTTCTTAATGGAAATAGGGAAGGTGGGGGTAACTGATTCACTTTGTTCTCCCTTGGGCTAGTCAGACAGGCCAGCAAAGGGGAGGCATCCTCCCTCCTCCTAATGGGGGCAGAAAGGCAAAAGGCTGTTTTTCTCTTTGAGAACACAGGGAAATCATTTTATTTACGTATTTAAATCAATTTTTAGTGTAAAAAACGAGTAACTTTGGAAGTCTGCCTTGTGATTTCTTGAAAAAATCAACAATGCATTTATTATTAAACTAAAATAATAAGTTGATAATACCACAGTTAGATGTAAAAAACAGGCATAAAACCGGGCTCGGTGGCTCAGCCTGTAATCCCGCGCTTTGGGAGGCAGAGGTGAGTGGATTGCCTGAGCCCGTGGGTTCGAGACCTGCCTGGGCAACTTGGCGAGACCTCATCTCTACAATAAATAAAAAATTAGCCGGCGTGGTAGCACGCGCCAGTAGTTCCAGCTACTTGGAAGGCTGAGGCGGAAGGATCGCCGGAGCCCAGCAGGTCGAAGCCGCAGTGGCCGGGAGCGGCCATGCACTCCAGTCTGGGTGACAGAGTGAGACTCCAACTCAAAAACAACAACAACAACAACAACAACAACAGGCATCAGAGAAAAATATGAAAAAATATTAACATTTTTAACAAAAGAAATATGCCATGGGAGATTTAATATGACATCTAACATTTACAAAAGTCACATTTGTCCCACAAAATTTGAGTGGCAGAATTTAAGTGAAAGGAAAAAAATGAAAACTCAAATTTTCAATGAAAAATAACTTGCATTGTTATAAACTATGGATAGATCTTACTCTAAAACTTAGTACAACCAGTAAAAAAAGTGATATAACACTGAACTATATGTATGTGTACGTATGTGAACATAAATGTGAATATATATATAAACATATATGCATGTATTTAGAAAGAATATTCTAAAATTTTAATTTCTCAAATAAAAGATGCAACATATTATCAGAATTAAAATTATTATCAGAATAAAAATTCCTGTCCACCAAGTGTGGCAGCTCACTCCAGGAATCCCAGAACTTTGGGAGGCCAAGGCAGGAGCATTGTTTGAGCACAGGATTTTGAGACCAGCCTGTGCAACTTGTCTCTACAAAAAAAGAAAATCAAAGAAATTCACTGGATGTGGTGACACATACCTGTAGTCCCAACAACTTGGAAGGTTGAGGTGGAAGGATTGCCCAAGCCCAGGAGGCTAAGGCTGCTGTGAGCTGTGATCGTGCCACATTGCACTCCAGCATAGAGGAGAGAGTGACATCCTGACTCAAAAAGAAAATAGCAGTTTCTGCCTATATCAAGTTATCTGTGAGATGGACAAGAGAATGGAGATGTGGGAAGAAGTATTCACTAGCTATGTTTTTTACCATACGTAAAATAAATTAATCTTTCATGACTGATGTTAAAACCTTGGTAATGAAAATAAGACATTTTATAAATAACAAACATAATTATTAGTTGAAATAAACTGGACTGTATATTTGAGATTAAGTCACATAAATCAAGTAAACTAAAAACTGATAACAAATGTTGAATACAAATGGAAGATCATTAAAGCAATAAAGATGTAAAATAATGTGCCCAAAGAACACTCAAATACATCTTTTTTCAATAAAATGTATGGAATTTATTCACTTTTTAAAATTAGCACTACCAAAGTTTAAATATATACACATTGATCTACAAGTATTTACTGTCAGAGATATAACTCAAAAAAAATTATTTTGAATGGTTAAATGCAATAGAATGAGTCATGTTTTATTATTACAATGTACTATTAATTCAAGATAAGTGAAATTCATTATTAAAAAATAACATTAGTAAATAAAGCATAAGTCCTATTTTATGGAGATATAATTGTTGGAAATTAAAATGGAAACAAGATTTGTCAGTTTTCTTTTGATTGCAAGACAAAATAGAACAAATGGAAAATAATTTCACATTCAGTACAGGGCAGTAAGAAAGTAATATGCTGAGTCTTGGGGGTATAAAATTCTCCTAATGGGCAAATATTGACTCTTAGACTATTCATTAGAGCCGTCAGCTTCTACTATACTTATAACAAAAACTGCTAGAAACATGAACAGAGAATCACTGAAATATAGTAATTGTAAGGATACATTAAATATATCTCATCTCATAATCTTTGCCATCCTATAAAATGAATATACACAATCTCAATAATTATAGCTTTAATTATAGATATAGTCACAAATACATGCATGCAAACACATATCTGCTTATGAATTACATATATACAGTTTGTGAATTAACAATAGTCACTGTCTCATGTTTATAGAAAACATAAAAATCAATTGAATATTAGCTTGAAACAAAAAAACTCAGTAAATATAGAAGATAGAAATAGCACAGCCAGCTTTCCCTACTCAGTTAGCGGCAAAATAATATAATATTTATGCTAAAAAAGTAACTACAATAAGAATAATTAAGACATAGCAAGCAAACAAATATCTACTCCCTTCTACATATCTTTAGTGAAAAAATAAATAACTGCAATCTGACAATATTTAGAAGCAATGATAATGGAAGCATTGTATATAAAAATAATGAGACACAAAGTGGTACTCAGGGTAAATCCCCAGCCATCCTAGTTTCCATCGCCAAATAAAGTATGGAACTACGTGTCAAAATTTCATATCAGGAATTCCTGTGTATGTATGAGATGTTAATCACGAGGAAAAAAAGAAAAAAGCAATCATAAAGAACAAAAGCAATCATAAAGAACAAAAATTAATATATCAGAAGAAATATCAGAAATACTTCAGAATCAGCAAGTAAATTATTTCTAGACTTCTGTGGGATAAAGAAAATGAAGCACTTAATATTTAATTGAGTGAAATAGTATATATTTTTATCCAATAGAAGAAACCAGGAGAAATGTTTTCAAAATACGTGTGTGTGTGTGTGTGTTTGTGGGTACACGTGCATATGCATGCACCCACAAAATCTCTAGCTCTTATTGAGACTATTAATCCCTGAAAATACTTCCCATCAAATCAACCTGTCCTGTTTGCCCTGAGCTTGGGGATTTGCTGTGACAACCGTGACAACCCTTGCTCCTGAACTGACTTTCCCAAATCAAGTGAGCGGAGGTCCTACCCACCTTACAAATGCTTTCTCAGATTTCTCAATCATTTCTGTTCCTGAGCCTGCTGCTGAAAACTGATGTTTTCTTTTTTGTGCCCTCAGCTAACTTGGTTTAAATTTATCTGTGGGTTCCTTCAGAATTGGTATCACTTTGTATTTAATTGGGTTTACATGTGCATCCTCCACTTGGCATGGAATGATTGAGAACAGGGCAGGTTTCTTAGCATTCCTTCTTTCCCTGTGTGATTAGAAGAGATCCTGCACATGAGTCATTTGTCCACAGCACGGCGTGTAATTTGGCTTAACTAAAAAGCACCGGCCTTCAAAATTTCCAAAGTAACTTCATTGAAATATGTTTATTTTCATTTTATTATAACAGTCAACTCAGGGTCATCAAAAAATGGTAAAACAGAAATATGAGGGAGGAACTTCTTCACAGTCTAAGTTCTGCAATGCTGACATTTATTTATATTCATCTTTATGAACAGTTTTAACATGAGTATAATCATACTTTATATGCAGTATCTATCTTGCTGTTTCCTTTAATAAAAATGCTTATAGTGTTATTTATTACATCCTTTTCATAGACATTCAGCTTAAATGCTGTATAGTAGTTCATTGAGTCCATACACTATAGTTTATTTAATAATTCCAATTTTTGTTGCCCATTTAAGTTGTTTTAAATTTGTTGGTAGTATAAATAACTCTGTTAGATGTTTTTGAATGTACTGGTATTTCTATACTTAGGATTTTTTTAGCATAGGATTCCAGATATGTGTATGCCAGGTCTAAGCATATTAAGTTTTTATGTTTCTGTATATATATATATCCAAAAGGCTTTTCATAAAAGTCATACTAATTTTCTCACTGACAACTTATTTTACATCACTCTTGCTGCCATCAGGGATGATGATGATAGGTGATGATGGCAAGGGGGGATGATGTGGATGATGTTAATGGTGATGATGATGAAGATGCTGGTGATAGTGATGATGATGGTGATGATGCAGCAGCATGGCTTTTTTTAACTGATGCTCTTAATGTGCTAAGATTGTGGCACTAAATGCAAGGTTGTGAGCGCTAAAGTAAGAAACAGAATTACGACGACAAATTTACTTCCCAGTGTTTCATTTACTTTGGTACTAGTACAATGAGGCTGATTTAAGAAAAGAAAAAGTAGGAGGAGGAACAGGAGGAGAAAGGAAAGGCACAGATAAAGGGAAGGCGAAGAGAAGGATAAGTGAAAGGAGAAGAGAAAGGAGAGGATAAGATAAAAAAATATCTTATATTATGGCGAATCCTTCAGTTTGTTAGTATCCAGGTTTTTTTATACACAGATATGCCTATTCAGATATTTGTCACTGACATTCTGCAAAAAATGTCCTGACTTTACTTTTGTTGATAGAAGCTCACAAATCCATTGCTGTGTTAAACTGTTAAGATTGTGAATAAAAAGCAGTTGAGGAAGCAATTGAACTAAGGCAAGTTATTATTTGTTGGAAATAACTTCTAAGAGCCTAATGGGAAAAAAAGACATGTTTCAGGATATTAATTATTCTTAAGCATTATTGCAAGTTTATTTTTTATCCATGTTCTTAGTGAGAAATAATGATTATTAAAAATCTATTGAATGCACTTTATTATGGCACGATATTTCCTAATTTAGCATAGTAAAATCTTTTAACCTTTCCAGAGAATAAAAGACATTCTTGAATAATATGTTTTGTCTATAAAATGTCAGTAAGTAGAATGTAAGAAGTTTTATTGTCAAAATGCCTTTCACTTTCAAAGTATCTAGACTCTTTGCTAAACAATTAGTTTAATAATATCAGTTTTATTAATCTAAAGATGAATATAATAAATGTTGCAGTCTCCAATGCCATTCACATCCATATCTGACTACTAAAACTCTTCTATTCTAGAGAAAAGAGACGTTGTACCCAAACTCCTTTTATATCTGTACTCAGAGTCTCGGAGAATATTATAGCTCAAGGGAGCTACAAAATCATCTGGTTATTCCTTTCATTGGTTTCTGCCCCCAACCCTGGCACACTTTCATTTTATAGACCTGGGCAGGAGAATAACTTGTCCAAATGTGAGTGTTCTTGCCTTCCATACTTGTACTTCTTTGATGTATACCCTATTGACTTTGAAAAATTTCTATTTTTCTATAATTGTTTTGATTTTACTAGTTTTCTTTGTATCCTGTTTAGTTCAAGTGATGGATACCCTAGAAAAGGCTCTAATTATTCTTTTAAAAATTAAGAAATTCATTGGAAAGAGTTGAGAAGAGTAGAAAAATAAGAAATGGTAATAGGGAATATAAAAATGTCTTATAACTAGTATAATCTCAAGTGCCTGACATGACTGGCTTTCGGTGACACTGGTCAAAGAAAATGACAAAATAAATAAGCCTGAAAACCAGACCCAGAAAAACGTGCCTGAATATAGATCCCCTGGAGGAGATGTCCCAAAAGATAACTTGTGGTGCCTAGGAGGTGGGAGAGAAAAATCTAGATTGGCCTTAGCTTGAATTAATTGGCCTGCGCACAAGTACCAGGCTTTTATTTGAAACAGGGCTCTAGTCTGTGGCTGGAAAAGATAAAGTTGCTGTTCTAGTTTCAGATAAGAACTTCGTCAACATACATGCAGGTTATATTGTGGGTCATTGGAAGTGAGCAAAGAGCATTTAGTAAGGGGCACATCTACGTGGGAGGGATGGATTTTAGAGGTAAGCAATAGGGTAAATATGTGGATAGTTTCCTTAAAGTCACATGCCAAAGATAGAACAATTAATTCTAGACATCAGAAGTTTGTAAATGGGGTCTGAGGAGGGACAGTATAGAGACAATATTGGGGCGTTGTAAAATCTTCATTTTGTGGAGATTCTGATAATGAAATAAATGAATATGTGTTCTAATAACGAAATAATTGAACAGAATAAGGAGAAGAGTTTGAGAGCTAAGTTTTATAATTATTTTTATCATGATATTGAATTATATTATACAATTGACAGAGTAAACTGATGTTAAATTTAGAGTTTAATTCTTTTTCATAAATAATCATTTATCTAGTATTCATATCTTTTAAAAATTAAATTATTAACATCACAGAAGCCCATTTCATGCCCTCATTCAGTAAACCTAATAGCAACTACTGTCCTGACTTTGATCCTCATTGACTATTTTTGACTGTTTTTAAAATTCTTGTAAATGAAACATAAATATCTAGATGGACTTGCTGAACATTAGGTCTGTTAGGTTCATCCAAGTCATTTTGTTTAGTGGCAGCTTTTGCTGATTCATTTGTTTATTTCATTTTTGTTACATTGCTCTGATACATAAATATACCACTATTATTTATACTCTCTTTTTTTGATGTGCATTTAGGGTGTTTTCAGAGGTGGTGTTTATAGTAGCACTGAACTATTACAAACAGTGGTCAACCTAGACTTTATATTTTCTTGCATAAGCACCTAGCAATGGAACTGATTAATAAAAGAGTATGATATGCTTACTTTTAGTTGACCCTGCCATACAGTTTTCCGAAATTAATTTCACAGTTGAGTATAAAGTTGGCTGTAGTTTTTGTTTGCAGTTTTGTTTTGTTTTGTTTTGTTTTAAATCAGATTAAAGAAGTTCCATTAGTCTAGTTAGAAGAGATAAGTTTTGAAGACCTATTGCACAGCAAAATGAACAAAGTTAATAATGTATTGCATAAGTCGAAAGTGCTAAAATAATCAATTTTAAGTATTCTCACTACAAAAAAAAATGATAAATGTGTGAGGTGATGGGTATATTGTATATTAATTAACTTGATATAATCATTTTATAATCTATACATACATGAAAATATGTTGTACTCCATAAATATATACTATTACTTGTTAATTAAAGACTTAAAAAAATCAAACTAAAAATAAGAATGCCCACCTAAATTCTTACCAATTCTTTGTTTGTCAGGATTGTTTAGGAATAAATTCTGAATTTCATCAAATACTTTTTCTGCATTTAAATTATCAAATAATGTTTTCTTATTTTTTACTGAAGTAACTAATTATTATGATTTTTGAATGTCAAATTGTTCTTGTATTCCTGGATTAAATACACTTTATATAAATCTGTGGGTTTTATTCTGTTATTTTGGTCTGGGATGTTTGAATCTAATTTAATGATAGCTATCATTCTGATTTTTCTTTTTGTAGTATTGCCCTTGCCACCTTTAATAATAAGGTGGTTACATTCTTCTCTTAATAAGCTGAGAAGTGTCCCCTGTTTTTCTTTTGTTAGAATTTTTTGTTTGAATAATATTGATGTGTCCCTCTTAAAAGTTTGAACAAATTTACTGATGAAACTGTGTGACTGTATTTTTTTTACAGGAAGGTTTTTATGTAAGAAGTTCAGTCTTTTTAACAGAGATATAAAGTTATTCAGGTATAATTCTTCTATGTAAGAATCTATAAGTTGTGTTTTTAAAAATATTTTTCCTATTCAGCTAAATAGTGAAAATTTTAGTTTAAAGTTATTCATAATATGATCTTGATATGTTGTTATTCTTTTAGCTTGAGAGTGAAGTTTAGGTTATTAATTTTCAGTATTTTTTCTAACATATGCTTTAAGATTGATTTTTCCTCCCAAACCTACTTAGGTTTCATTCCACCAATTTTGATATATCATGTGTTCATAATTTTTCCACTCAAAATATATATTTTTAAACTATGTCTTGGGATTTTATGTTGTTAATTCTGACTTAGAAGAATATTTTTTTCTTTCCTTTTTTTTTTTTTGAGTTGTAGTGTCACTCAACTGCCACCCTAGTGTCGACCTGCTGGGCTCTGGTGATCTTTCCGCCTCAGCCTTTGTTTTTTTTGTTGTTTGTTTGTTTTTGTTTTTTGTTTTTATTGGAGTCTAACTCTGTCGCCCAGACTGGAGTGCAGTGGCCGCTCCTGGCCACTGCAGCCTCGACCTGCTGGGCTCCAGGGATCCTTCCACCTCAGCCTTCCAAGTAGCAGGAACTACAGGCACGCGCTACCACACCCGGCTAATTTTTTATTTATTGTAGAGATTAGGTCTCGCCAAGTTGCCCAGGTGGGTCGCGAACCCCGGGGCTCAGGCAATCCACTTACCTCAGCCTCCCAAAGTGCTGGGATTACAGACTGAGCCACTGAGCCTGGCCCAGCCTTCTAAGTAGCCGAAACCACAGGCACATGCTACCACGTCTGGCTAATTTATTATTTATTGTAGAAATGAGGTCTTGTCAAGTTGCTGGGACTGGTCTAGAACCCACAGACTCAGGCAATCCACTCGCCTTGGTCTCCCAAAGTGCTGGGATTACAGGCTAAGTCACCGAGCCTGGCCAATATTTCTTAAACTTCAAAAAGTAGAGTACTTCCTACTTATGTGTTGTGTGCACGTGACTTATTTTTTTCTATTCTAATTCTACTCTTAGAAAAAAAATTCCAGAGACGGGAGGAAGATAGCAGCAGAGCCAGGTGGGCTATGCAAGTTCCAGTTTGAGTGAGTGTATGAAAAATTTTGCTTTCATGTTTGTGAGTAAGTGGGTATGTGAGTGGCTGACTTGAGTGAGGACTGGGGAGCAAGTGGCCAGGGCTCTTCTGGTGAAGTGGCTGATTCCGCAGCTGCTCTGCTTGGACCCTAGTGTTTCCCGGGTTGCAGAAGCTGATTGCCATTTTTAAAAATCAGCAAAGTCCTTTCCAGGAAGAAGCTGCTGGGAATGAGTGTTGACTCCAGGCTCTGCGTCACCACCATGTTACTTGGCTGGACATTGGAAACAAGGGCTGTGGAGGGAGCCCAGTGAGGGAGCCCAGAGGCAGAGCCCCACTGGAGAAGACGAAACAGGCACTCTGACACCATGTTGAAAACTGGGCAGGAAAGTACTCTGGCTTGCTCACCACAAAGTGAAGAAGACCTGTTATATGTGACCAGCAGATTAACTATCAGGGGTTGATCATGACCCAGAGGGAATATCCCGAATTCCAGAGGGACAGGACAAGTGCTGAGTCTCAGACACCCCACCCCATACCCTGATTCAGTTGTGGACAAAGGGTGTGACCAGAAAAGGATGAGGAAGACTCCTGAAGAGATCAGTGCTGAGTCTGGGGCTGACCCAAACCCCTCCTCACCAGCAATCCTCTGAACACCAGACCCACACGTCTGGGGCACAACTGAGAGGGATGAACCCAGGTGGAACCTGGATATCAGCCACATTAGGAGGACTCTACTCTGGGATAAGCCTGGCTGGGGCACCCCCCCAACCACCTGTACCTGGGGAAGAGCCCATCCCCCTGACCACACAAGAGTGGAAGGGGAAGACTGAAGCCATACCCACCCCTACCTCCATCTTTCCCCAACCTGACACTTATTGTTAATAAGGCCACAGCTCCACAAGAGACAGTAGAGGAGCTTAACTGTGAACAGCTGAGAGGAACAATTACAAAACCTGCCACAAGTAGGCAGGTTTTATATTTTAATTTTTATTTTAAAGATGTGGGGTATAATTCAGGGTTAGGTATACAAACGTTGATTATGCAGGTACCCTTGTTGATGAGGTATGCCCCTTCTTCCCCTAGCAATTTCCCTCAAATGCCAATCCCACTCCCCTCCCCTGACAGTTTCCCACTACTGCCAAACAATTTCTTATAGTATTGTGACCACTGTTCAAGATCTACTTATGAGTGAGAACATATGATACTCTGCTCTTTGTTTCTGTGAAACGTCATTCAGTATGATAGACTCTAAATCCATCCAAGTTGCTGCAAAGTCCATATGTTTGTCCTTCTTTATGGTGGCATAATTTTCCACTGTGTATATCTACCACGTTTTTTAAATCCAGTCCAGCCTTGATGGACAGCATGGTTGGTTCCATGTTTTTGCTATTGTGAATGTTTTTTTAAATTTTCTTTTTCCTTTGTTCATGAATATGTATGTGAGGGTTCA
>CAUYQG010030447.1:0-15592 GCA_963574415.1 Tarsius wallacei | reverse complement strand
TTGGTTGAAATAATTTATTTTTGAGAACTTTGAATATTGGGCTCCAGTTCCTTCTAGCTTCTAGTGTTTCTGCCAGTAGGTCTGTTGCTATTCTGATTGGTTTTCTCTGGTAGGTAGTCTGACCTTTCTCTCTTGCTGCCTTTAGAATTTTTTCTTTTGTGCCAACTTCATGTAGGCAAATTACTATATGTCTAGGGGTTGGTCTTCTCATTTGATGTCTTGTGGAGTTTCTCTGTATCTCTTGTGTTTGGCTGGTCACATCTGTGGTGACATGGGGAAAGTTTTCTAGGATAATCTCCTGGAATACTTGCTCCAAGGTGTTCATTTCCCTTTCTTCTTCTGGGTTACCAGTCAGGTGTAGGTTGGGCCTCTTGATATAATCGCACATCTCTTGTAGGCTATGTTCTTTCTTTCTGAGTCTTCTTTTTATATTTTTTACACAGATTGGGTTAATTCCATGTTCTGGTCTTTAAGTTCTGAGATTCTTCCCTCTGCTTGATTAATTCTACTTTCCAAGGTTGTCATCGTATTATTTATTTCCTTGATGAAATTTTTTTATGGTAAAAAAAATCTCTGTTACAAGTTCTTTCAGTGTTGCATCTTGTCTTTCTTGAGTCTTATTCACTCTTTCCATCCATTCCCTAATCCCTGTCATATTCTGGGGCCAGTCATTGGTAACTGCCATTGTTTGGGCTCTGTGGTCTGATTTTTCAGGTGTTTTCTCTTTGTTACACTGGAAATTACCTGTGGTCTCCTGTTGGTTTTTCCTCATTTGTGACAGATCTCTTTTTTTTTTCTTTAGTTTCATTATTCAGTGGCAGTTTGAGAAGCTTTCATTTCTGATATTTGGTCAGCCCTCTGTTCTCCCCTGATCAGAGCTCTGAATTTGTTCTATTTTGAAACAGGACTGTGGGTAGGAAGCTTTGCTATCTCTTGTAGTCTTGAGAGTCAAATAAAGTGGAGGATGGGGAGCTAGGATTCAGAAACTACTTGTAAATCACAGTGTTTACTGATTGTGGTATGGAGTCCCTAAGACCCACTCCCCACCACCACTCTATATGATGTTGCAATGGGTACATGTGTGTATCCCCTGATTCCAAGATATAGTATTAGTAATAAGAAGAACAGAGAAGAGTAGAATGAAATAAGATGGACAAAAATTTTTAAAAAATAAAAAATAAAAATAAAAAAAATGAAAAAAACCCCACAACAATGAAAACAGAAACCAAAGCAAAAAACAATAGAACACACACATACAGAGACATACAGACACCCCCCAAAACATTCTGGAATAACAACAAAGCATAAACAACAACAACAACAACAAAAAACCTCAGGAAAACCAAACCCACACACACATGCCCAGCACAAAATTAAAGGAGAAGAAAAAGAGAAAGAAAAAAAAAAAGGAATTCAGGTTGAACTCACACACATATATTCACACGCACATTAAACTAAAAAAAGAGAAGAACAAAAGAGCAAACCAAACCAAGCTAACAAAACTGAAAGATGAACACTCAGTCATTCACATACATACATAAACAGAAAACAAAAAACAAAAGAAGAACAAGAAAAGGGGGGGGAGGCAGATTGAACCCTCACATGCACATTCATGCACAAAGGAAAAATATAGAAAAATTAGAAAAACTAAGACTAAATAAATAAATAGCGTTAAAAACCTGCCCTCTTGTGGCAGGTTTGGTAATTGTTTCTCTCAGCTGCCCCTCTGCTGTCCCCTCATTCACTTTCTCCCTGGTGTCCAGGCCAGGGAAGGAGGAGGGGGCAGTAGGGGTGGGTGGATTTGCAGTCCTCCCCTCCCACTCTCATATGGTCACAGGGATACCTTCTAGTGGAGAGGTGTGGGATTGTCTCTTCCACAGGTACTGCTGTTGGGTGCCCCAGCCAGGCTTATCCTGGAGTGGAGTTCTCCTATTGTGGCTGACGTCCAGGCTTTGCCTGGGTCCATCCCTCTCAGTTGTGCCCCAGCCATGTGCGTCTGACATTCAGAGGATATCTGGGGAACAGGGGACTGGGTCAGCCTGAGGCTCACCACTGATCTCCTTGGAGGTCTTCCTCGTCCTTTTCTGGCCACACCCTTTGTCCCACAGCTTAATCAGGGTGGGGGTGGGACGCCAGAGACTCAGCACTCCTCCTGTCCCTCTGGAGTTTGTGCTTTCAGAATATTCCCTCTGGGTCATGATCACCCCCCCCCCCCAATAGTTAATCTGCCTGTCACAGAGATCGGGTCTGTTGCTCTGTGGTGAGCTAGTCAGAGAGCACTTTCCTGCCCCATTTTCAAGATGGTGGCAGGGTATCTCTTTCATCTTCTCCAGTGGTGCTCTGCCTCTGGGCTCCTTTGCTGTGCTCCCTCCACAATCCTTGCTACCAGTGTCCAGCCAAGCACAGCAGTGGTGAGGCAGAGCCTGGAGCCAGCATTCTCTTCCACTGCAATGATGAAACAGAACCTGGAGCTGGTAGTCTCTCCCTGCTGCTTCTTCCCAGGAAGTCCGTCCAAAATCAAAGGATGGATACAGAGATGTGGAATGCAGCAGAAGCAAGACTTTAATGATGGTCTTGCAAGATTGGGTGTTTGGTGGGCGGGCACCAAATTTTTTTGATTTATTGTAGAGACACGGTCTTGCCATGTTGCTCAGGCTGCCTTGAACCCCTGGGCTTGGGCAATCCTCTCTCCTTGGCCTCCCAAAGTGCTGGGATTATAGGGATGAGCCACCATGCCCAGCCTGGTTTTTTGGGGTTTTTTTTGGGTTTTTTTGTATTTCTAAAACTAGCCTGAGGTGGGTATGGAGAACTCTTTTAGGGGGCAGAATTGTCATTCAATTTTATTGGTTTGGCTACACTAAATACATTTTTTCTCTAAGACCAGTCTGTGGTGATTGCCAGGCAGCCTAAAGGCAATGGATTTTAGTTAACATAAACCATAAACTAAATTTCTGTGGATACAAATATAGGTTTACTATCTGCCAGGAAATACTAAATAATATTAACAATTATGGATAGCAAACTTGAATCTTTATATTACTGAAGTTGGTTTGATGACACTGGAGTAATGGCATTCTTGATAATCAAAACTATAAGTCACAGTATAAGATAATTTAGTAAAATAGACACAGGATGACACAGGAAGCTTTTTTCTAAAAATAACCTACAAATTGTGTTACTTTGAAATGAGCTGGAAACTCGTTTATGGGAGTTAGATATGGACCAAAAGAGTTATGTTTATATATTTTTAAAGAGATTGAGGAGATTTATTTTTTGGAAATATCTTTTTTGTATTTTTGACAGATAATGAAATTCTACCCACTTATAAATACAGTGTAATATTTTAATATTTTCAAACATGTTGAAAATGCAAGATTTATTAATAGGTGGATCACATTTTCCTTTTTGCTAAATTTTCTATAGGTCCCTTTCTTTCCATCCATAGTATCATTACCCTTGTTCTAAGCCTTTTAAACATCTGGCAGTCAGTGATCTACTGCAATTGGCTCTTTCCAGCTGAGCTGATGGTTAAATATTCAGGAAATGTGTGAACTAGTTGTTAAACATAGCCATTATAAACATTATATTGTTTCAACTTATAATTAAACAAATTATATTAAAACAAAGGTAATAAAAAATCAAAAGTTATCACATCCGACTTATTTTACATTTTTCTATTATCCATGCTATTAAAGTTGTTTGTGTTTATTGTATCTGAAAGGTGTACATACTTTTTTCTAGTATACAACTACGTGTTTGATAGTTTGAAAATAGTCACAGTGAGAGTATTTACACCACACAAATTGGCAACCACCGTAAGTCACTTGTTGTATTCTGGAGAGGGTGTTGTTAAATATTTGCCTGCACACCACAGCACTGCCTACTGCCTATTATTTTTTTGTTCACCTTTGCTTTCAGGCTCTCTTTTCACTTGCAGAGTTCACCATGCTTAATTTTCTCAGGAACAGCTAGCCATGGTAAAGAAAAGAATGAAGTCATAAGAATGCGGACAAATCTAGGCTTTGCCACTTAGTAATTCAGACAACTTTAGCATCTGTGAGCCTTTGTTTCTTTACTTTTAAAATAGGGCAGTGATCCCTTTTTGTTCTACCTACTTAACAAGATTTTCAAATTAAAATAACAACATGCTAGTGTTTGTGAAAGCTCTTTGGAAAATATCAAATACATATATTTTTTAAAGTAGTGATATATGTTTCATCTTTTCACTTTTTGGCTTACGTTTACAAAGGCTTCTAACCTTAATTAAATCCTAAATTTGTGTCCTACGTTTTTCACAGCCTGTCACCTATGTTTCCAACTTTACCTTCTAGTTTTTATGTCACTTACTGGGATAGTAGGTACCAGGTGGGTGTGTCCACTACAGACACACATCATCATGGCATTCTTTCCTACTGCGTTCAGCCTGGCTTCAACTATTTTCATTATTGTTCTACAGGAAAAATTACCAATGGATCAGACTGGGAAATGAAGTCGAAATCTAATAGTCACCTTTTGTTAAAGAGGGCTCTTGTTAAAATGCAAGTATTACAAGTTAATGGGAAAAAAGTGTCATATTAAACCATAGTCACATATTAGTAATTTAGCAAGAAATGATTGATGAGATTACTTCATCTGAGAACTGGGCCCTAATTCAGTTAAGTTTAAATGGAAGTGTAGAGACGTCAGGAAGCTTGGGTAGAGCCTACTGCAGAAGCTGGAGACCAATGGAGTGTAAAGAAAAATCTGGACCCTTAGGGTGGGAGTGATGAGGGTGAATGTAAGGGCTATCTGCAAAGTTTTGTCCTGCAACAGTGTCAAAATGTTTGCATTTGGCAAAGCACTTCCTTTTTTTATTCTGAATGGCTTTGCTAGAATATATTTCCTATTGTGAGTTTATCTTGCTTTCCAGATATTGCTAAACACTCCCTTTTGATGTTGAATGTTTAATATGCATTTTGATACATTATCAAATAAAGTCTCAATGAACAACATAGGGTTGAGAATCACTAAATTAGAGTTCAATTCCTTTTTTAAAAAAAATACATAAAATGTTACCTGACAAAGCTCCCATTCTCTTAAATTTCATTTAGAAATTTCTCTTTGTACACGATTTATTAATTTATTTTATAATTATTCTTCCTCTCCCTCCTTCTCTTTCTCCTTTTTCTTCTTTTTAGATTTTCTTTGCTTTATGAAGATTATTCTACCGTAACCTCCATAATTAGAAACTGTGTTTTTGAAAATCACTGGGGTATCCTGTAGTGATTTCCCATACCAACTTCACTAATTTCCATTATAAATTATTATTTATTGATGCCTAGAGGGCAGATGACTATAGTTGCTGTGGGGTGAGGAGTCAAAACATAAAAAAGTTATAATTCTCACCCTGAAATAATGATTCAGACATAATTAAGCAAACAAATTGATAAAAACTACTCACTAACTCTCTAGCTACAGTCTATTCTTTCCTTCAACAAATAGCTAATTGCTGAGTACCCTCTGGACAGTAACAAAACAAAATTATGTGTGTTGACTAAGTGTCTGTCTTATCATTTAGAGTTCATCTTATATTTGAAGTGGCAGCAGCTGGACTTTAGCAATTTGCAGTAAACATTTAGTATATGGTTATTTGGGGGGCATTTTAAAAAAATAATTATTTAAATATAGAATGTTTAGCAGGTTTTTTTTTTCCCCCTCTGGGAAAGACTATACCATTATTCCTAATCCTTCTGACAAAGTTAGTGACATTAGTTCAGAGGTGTGTTTTATACAGAAGTATCCTATAAGATATGAAACCTGGTATTTATATAAGTTGAACTTATTTTATTCTTATACTTATTCACATACTGTTTTTCACATGCCAGAAAATTTGAATAGGTCTATATTAGAGACCAAATCAAGTGTATATCTGTTTCTCTTCCTCTTCTCTTTATTTTAGCTGGACCAGACCCATTTTGAGTAAAGGGTACAGACAGCGCCTGCAGTTGTCAGACATATACCAAATCCCTTCTTCAGATTCTGCTGACAATCTATCTGAAAAATTGGAAAGGTAAGTTCATGCATATTGTTTATTAGTTTAAGAGAGAAATTCATATTATTAATTATTGAGAGAATAGAAAGCTGACATATTTAAGGACTTAATTCTTACATTTAAAAGAGGAATACCTTATTTTCTTGTTGAAGTCTTGACCAAGTAAAGAATTAAACAATGTAATAATGAAATAAAAAATTATATTTCTGAGAAATGATTTTTTTCCTGAAAAAATGCGTATTTTAATTATGAGAATTCATCTGTCTTTAAAAACCATGAGGTGGATTTTTTGAAGACTAAATTGGCATCATTATGAAGCAAATTATGTATGTTTGCTTTCAAAATCTTAATATGTAAATACAAATGTACTTCCTGGGAAGTCTTAAGCTATTGGCTATTGGCTATGAAAATGTTTACATTTTATACTTTTGGTACTATGCATACCAGGTAGAGTATCTCCTCTCGACACTCTGGGAGGAAAGCAGCATATATCCATTCTACAAAAGAACAAGCTGAGGCTCAGAGAGATGATGTAATTTACTAGCTAATGAATGATGGAGCCATGATTTCAATCCAGGTCTGTACTGCCTACCTCTCTAGAAATAGTATTTGCCACCATAAAGAATTTTTTTTTATTTTTCAAGAATATTGGTTAGGACCCTTTGGTTTACCAGAGACAGAAACCCAGTTAACTAGCTTAAGTAAACAAAAATAGGAAAATAACTGGCACATGAAGCTTGAACTGTGTTGAAGGCTCAGATAGAGAACTAGCCTCAGGGACTCAGTGATACCAGGGACTCAAATGACACCTGGTGACATTTGCCTTGTGCTAGCTTTATTCTGTCAGAACAGCTTCCTTTATGCAGTGGATCCTTGGTTAGAACTCTTTGCTCATATCTCTACAGAGCACAGAGGAACGAGCCCTTTGTTCTTGACCAAATGTGAAAAATCCCAGAGTCTCTTACCTCTTGGACTACTCACAGCCTACCATGAACTAGACTGGGTCCCATACCAGCTGCACAGGGTCTGATACCAGATAAAAGGGAAAGAGAATGGAGGGCAAAAAGTAGTTACTGAGTTATTCCACCAAAGTAAAATAGTTGTGTAGACTTACAATTTATTTACCTTATTTTAAATTCATTTTCTCTTTTTTTGACTTTTCAAGGCAAATTAAGATATTATTAGACTTTATTTTTCTTGATTTTACTCAAAGAATTGGGCTAGTGGGAGCAGCAGATTCACAATTCCAAGATCAAGGGCCAATTCCTATTATTGAGCATTTGGTGTGTGTAAATGCCATGAGGCAGGGATATTTTGTTTTTCACTGGACTTGATCTTTGTTTATGATGTATCCCCAGGCGCCTAGAATACAGCCTGGCCTATAGTATGTGATCAATAAATATTTGTTGAATGAATGAATTATTGAATCTGAAATAGCTAGTGTTACATAGAAACCTGTAACATTGCCGGAGAGATAAAAATATATAAACGTAATTCATTGTAGGTATACTGGCAAGTTTAAAATAATATAGCAGATATTGAATATCTACAATTGGATGCTTTGGTAAAGATTAATCAGAGTAAGGCTGGGTTAATTGGAAAATGTGTACTATGGATTCATTTTTATTTATGGCCAAATAGAGGACATTCATCTGAATTTGTGGAATTATCTGGACCAACATTTTTTTTCTATTCAGTTTTCATTGTTTCCCCCATTTTGGTTCAGTTTTTAAAATATATCAATTTTGTTTCAATTCAACAACCCTGTTTCACAAGTCCATAAATCCTACCTTTATTATTTTTTGTTTTGTAGTCTCTCTTCTTCACCCTGTTATTAACTTCTTTTCTCATAAATTGGTATTTTTAACTTATTGAAACATTTTGGGACAGTGACGTACCATTTATAATACTTTGTATTTCTGCAACCTTGGGAAATGACCCTGACCTCACATTTCATGACTGCCTTTTGGCCAAGGTCCTCAGGTGGCTACCATGTGGCTGAAGAACATTGGCCTATCTGGATTAATTTTGTGGCCATGGGGTTGAATTCTCTATGTCACTGCAGTGTGCAAACCATGCATCCGTTCCATGATTATAGAAACGATATGAACTTTATAAGTATAGAACTACTTTCCTTCTGATTTGGGGCTGTTATGCACTGCTAGAAACATAACACCTACACTTGCTGTTAACTACTGTTCTCAGGCTACAAATTATTCAAGTTTCACGCATTAAAAATAAATAATAAATTAATAATGTGTCACTACCACATTTTTCTTTTGTAGCTAGCATTTCTCTACTCTTCTTGTCTCTCCAATTCTTTACCTTTCATTTATACCTCAGCTCCTGAAGTGTGGTTTCTACTTCTACCATATTCCTAAACTACATTCACCAGGGTCACTATATTTACTTACCAAATATAATGACCATTTCTTCACTTTGAAACCATTTCTTTGGTAAATGTATCCACCTTTCTTGGCTTTCCTAAATGACACGTTTCTCCTTTTGATGAAGAGGCTAATTTTACTCTATATTTAGCTTCTTACTTTCTTGCCAGTCACCAGATGTTATGGATGGGAGGTAAGCTGCATGTATAAGTGAAGGTGAAGAAGAGTATAGGAAGAAAGATAGATGGGAAAGAGTGATTAGGCTTTATAGATAGGCTCTCATTAGCAAGCCTCTGGGGGAAGCCAAGATCCACGCACAGAGACTGCCATGCTTATCTTCAAATCTCAGTTGTGTGTTCTTCCTTTGGAGTAACAATATCATGTTTAGTTATAGTAATGGGAATCGCCATTGAAAATATGCAAAGCCCTTATCTAATCCTTTATCTAGTTCTTGCTTGTGGTTCATGAAATTTTTCATCCCTGAACAGTTTGAAAATTAAGATGAGGGTAACATTTAGAGATATTTAATTCCTTTGTAAAGAGAAAAAGGGCTTTCATTAAAGATATCAGTGGCAATAACTCAATACAATCAGCTAATAATTCTATAGTACTTAAAAGAAAACAAAAAGTTTATTAGAGTTTAGCCAGTTTATAGACTATTTGATGTTTATTCTTACCAGGAAATATATGATTTCATCCTGTTCTTATTTTCCAAAGACTTTTTCTCTAACAAATGATTTTAGTAGTTGAAAATAAAATTTGATATTTATTTCTTGCCTCTACTTTTAAAAACAAAGTCTAACAGATTTTTTCCACGTTAAATCACAGAGAAAGCCACCTGACCTTTAAACTTATTTTAGGTTTGACAGTTGAATCTCATAAAACATGCCACGGTTCTAAGCAGATAAAGATCAATGAGTGAGGGGAAAAGAGGTAGAAAATTTATGTGTTTGTTTCTTTTACCTTTTTCTGGGCACAGCAATTGGGTATTCATGAGTCTTCATTTGTCCACTCTTTTCATTGCTTTTAAGAAACCCAACACTTTTCTTTAACACATGCAGTGTGGCCTTTTCATGAAATCAACTCCTTGTGGAGTGATATATGAGGGAACATTGAATATTGCCAAATATCTGACTGTGCAACTGGTGCTGGAGGGTTTCAGTGAGGTTTTGTCTCTGTAATCACTTGGGTTAATCTCCTTGGATATACTTGCATGAATCAAACTATGTTGAGGGAACTAGGGTAACTCAAATATTTGAACATGCAATTTATTGGTTTCACTTTTTATTCTTTTGCAGAGAATGGGATAGAGAGCTGGCTTCAAAGAAAAATCCCAGACTCATTAATGCTCTTCGGCGATGCTTTTTCTGGAAATTTATGTTCTATGGAATCGTATTGTATTTAGGGGTAAGGGTCTCACTTATTTGTTCATTATGGGTAAAATGAATATATTCATTTTGTGATTATAGAAGGATTAAAGCAATCTAATGAACAGATATAAAAGTATAAAGGACTAATCCAGCTCCAAATGCTAAGAAACCACCTAAAATTCTAGTAAGGACAAGTATGAATTCTTTGGAACTAAGATGCCTGGAACATGAGTGGCAATTTACAATTTAAAAGTGGTTTGGCAAAATAAATTGCTTGTTTTTAAAAAAATTTTTTTGTTATAATTCCAAATCACATTATTTTACTTGTACATGAGATTACTGGTACCTTTATTTTCCTTTATTCAACAGGACAGTGTCGGACACTGTCAGGAGAAGAATTAGGTCAGATTCAACACATATGAATGTTTATAATATTTTGAAATCATACATGCTCAATTGCTTCAAAGAAATATAGCAAAATTTTAAAATTTGGCAGAGGGATACTCTTGCAATGTATTGTCTCAGTGTTCTATATCTTAATCGGTGTGAAGAGTGTAGCACACCTGAAAACCCAGGCTTTGTAGTGTTTAAGTGCCTTGGATGTTTCCCAGTTGCTGTCAAATGTGACTCCAATTTACTGTTTTCTGCTTCTTCAGAGAATCATTTGAATCTTTGGTTGTAAACCGTAAAAGAGATAACAAGTTGACAACTTATGTCATCTTCCAATAAAGGCTGTATACAATATTTGCTTTGTTACTTACCATATGGACTGACTTGTATTCTATTCATACTGATCTTTATGTCTCAGAAAGTTAACAGTGCCACAGTGTCTCTTCATGTAATACCATCTGAGTTGCATTGCTTTAAAACTTTTAGTTCATACACTTCAAGAAAAATACATTTAAAAATGTATCTTGCTAGCCAATATACCACCAGGGAACCTTACTAAATAAAAAGCACAATCCCATTCACAATAGCCAAAAAAAAAAAAAAAAAAAAAAAAAAAAGGAAAAACCTGGGCATTTTCCTAACCAGAGAAATGAAAGCCCTCTACAATGAAAACTACAAAACACTGCTCAAAGAAATCCAAGAAGATACAAACAAATGAAAAGATAATTCATGCTCTTGGATAGGAAGGATCAACATCATTAAGATTTCTATCCTGCCAAAGGATACAGATTCAATGCAATACCCATTAAATTACCAACATCTTTCTTCTCAGACCTAGAAATGACAATACAGAAATTCATATGGAAACATAAATGACCACGAATAGCAAAGCAATCCTTAACAAAAGAAACAAAGCAGGAGGTATCAGACTTTAAACTTTACTATAGGCTATAATAATCAAAACAGCCTGGTATTAGTACAAAAATAGGCATATGGGCCAATGGAACAGGATAGAGATTCCAGAAGCAAAACCTCAATTTCTCAACCAACTTATCTTTGACAAAGCCTCCACCACCAACCACTGGGGAGAGGAGAACCTATTCAGTAAATGATACTGGGAAAACTGGCTGACCAAATGCAGAAGATTGAAACAGGACCCCTACCTATCACCATACACAAAAATAAATCTAAATGGATCAAAGACCTAAATGTAAAACCTCATATAAGAGCCTTAGAAAATGCAGGAGACACCCTTATGGAAATTGGAACTGGCAAACAATTCCTGATCAAAACCCTAAGTGCCTGTGCCATAAGAGATAAGATAGACAAGTGGGACCTCATCAAACTGAAAAACTTCTGCAAAACAAAATAAACTATCAAGAGAGTGGGGAGACAGTCCACAGAATGGGAAAACATATTTACCAACTGTATATCTGACAAAGGTCTTACAGCCAAGATCTACAAGGAACTTTAATGTGCCTAAAGGAAAAAAAAATCAGCCCCATTAAAAAGTGGGCAAAAGACATGAATAGACATTTCTCAAAAAAAGACATACGGGCAGCCAACAGACACATGAAAAAGTGCTCAGCCTCACTCATCATTAGAGAAATGCAAATCAAAACCACGTTGAGATACCACCTAACCCCAGTAAGAATAGCCATTGTTACTAAAACAAACAACAGCAAATGCTAGCGAGGATGCAGAGGAAAGGGAGTTCGTCTACACTGCAGGTGGAATGCAAACTAGTGAAAGCCCACTCAGAAAGAATACTGGCTGTGAAAAGTAGTCAGACTAATCCTGGCAAAGGAGCCCCTGAATAAATGTGAGAGGAATACCCCTGAGACTAAAATGTGCCTGAGGGTATCACAGAGTCCCAACATTAACTTAACTTTCTGCTCTTTAGCATCCACTCCTGAGACTTCCCTCAAGAGGGGCAGATGACAGGTACTTGAAGAGGGCAGAGCTACAGCTGAGAGGGACTCTTTCTCCTCCAAGACTGCTGCAGGGGGAGAATGTTCCATTTTTTCCAGTAGAAACATTGCTGTACAGGTCAGTTAGGTTTTTAGATACTGTTGGAACAGAAAGTTACTCCAAGAGCATGTTGCATTAAATAGGCTTTTTTTAAGCTCCTTAATTAGTACGTGAACCAGTACGATGTAGAAATCCAACACCGTGTTCAGTAGAATAATGTGTCCAAGGCAAAATTTATCTCCTGTCCTTACAAGTGAAATTTTGGAACAAAATCAATTTGTAAGTTAGAAACTGCCTGTGATTATGTTTTTGCAAGTTAGACTGGATATGAGGGGATGAGATGTGAATTCTGTCATTCCTTTGTAGGAACATGGTTCATTTTTCATTCTTATAGCTAACTAGTGTCTTATATTGACTAATGGATATAATGTAGTGAAGCAAAGTAAAATATATTCTTATATATTCTTTGGAAAAAATATGCTCTCAAGTACATATTTTTCCAAAGGTGCAACTTTTTTTTCACAGCTCTTCTGGGATATGCTTATGCCTTGATACTGCAAACTTGTTTTATGATCTTGGGCAAATAAAAAAACTTGTCTGAATCTCAGTTTTCTTAATTGTACAATCGGAGGGGTACAGTGGACGATCTCTGTGCTGTGTATTCAAGGCCTAGAGAATATTTTAAGTTATAGTGATATTAACATAATTTGATTTACTAGGTTGTGTTGAACTCACCACTATGTGTGAATTGATGAGCAACAGAGGAAACCAGGTTGTGTTATGACGTTTTCATTTCGGGTTAGGGTTATGAAAAGGAGTAGGGGCTTTGAAATCAGACTGCCTAAGTCAAATTCCAGTTTTGCCAGTAACTAGCTGTGTGACCTGGGCGAATTTTCTAAACACTGTTTGTCTTAGTTTCTTTATTGTAAAGTGGAGAAACTGATAGCCCATATTTCAGAGTTCCTGTGAGAATTAAAAGCTGAGTACATTGGACAGATTTTGGTACATAGCAAGTGTTTCTTATATGCTATATGTTAGCTATTACTATATATATGTGTATATATTTATTTATTTATTTATTTTCATTCGGACTCTCACTCTGTCGCCCAGACTGGAGTGCAGTGGCATGCCCACAGCCATCACAGCCTCAACCTGATGTGCTCAGGTAATCCTTCCGCCTCACCCTTCCAAGTAGCTGGAACCACAGGCATGTGCTGCCACACCTGGCTAATTTTTTGATTTTTTATTATAGTGATGAGGTCTTGCCATGTTGCTCAGGTTGGTCTCGAACCTGGGAGCTCAGGCAATCTTCTTGCCTTCGCCTCTGAAAGTGCTGAGATTACTGGCATGTGCCACTGTGCCTGGCTATTATATATTTTTAAATAGACTCTCTAAGTGCACACATACTCATATTATTTTTAGTTACTTATTTCTTTGTATATGCTATAAGCAAATCTTGAAGCACCCATTTGGTTTTAATAGAGCACAGGAAAACATTTTTCTAATGTTTAAAAGTGATAGATTTAAGCACTACTTAAGAAATTAAAATTAATATTTTAACACATCTTCCATTTTTGTATTTTCTGGACAAAACCTATTATTGCTGCTATCTCAGCAAATCCAATAACTTTTTCTTATAAAACATGAAGAACATAGCTTGGTTTTCTAGTGAAGATGTTACCAGTAATGATTAATGAAGTCAGTAAACATTAAAAGGAAAATAGCAAAAGTAAAACATTTTGAATTATGCATTTAATCTAAAAACGTGATTCAAAGGTAGATTTTTGAGACTCTGGTCTTAGTGTGGGGTAACTATATTTTTGCAAAAGCTGCAAACATTTGTTGCAAAATGAAGGAAATATTTAAAAATAAATCTCTTGGCCAGGCGCAATGGCTCAAGCCTGTAATCTCAGCACTTTGGGGGGCTGAGGCGAGAGGATTGACTGAGCCCACGGGTTTGAGACCAGCCTCAGCAACATGATGAGACCCCATCTCTACAATACATCAGAAAATTAGCGGGGCATGGTAGTGCGTGCCTGTAGTTCCTGCTACTTGGAAGACTGAGGTGGGAGGATCTCTGAAACCCAGCAGGTCGACCCTGGGGTGGCTGTGAGTGTGTCACTGCACTCCAGCCTGGGCGACGGAGTGAGACAACAACTCAAAAAAACAAAAAACAATTCTTTAGTGGATTAAGCATGAATAGTTTTTATTTTAAAGCAGAATATAGAAAAATTATCCTTTTAGCATTAGTATAAAGTCAGAAATTACCATCAGACTCTAGTGTATCAAGATAAACAAAAGTTTTGATTTTCATGTTTACCCTGTTATAAGCAGAATCATAAGTCTTTGCTTTAGCATATGAGCTACTGTTCTTTGTATCTTATGATAAATTCTGGGTATATTTGTGTTTACTTTTCCATTTTTTGGTATGCATGTTTTCTCTCTATTATTTATTAATTCTCATAAGTTATGTGCAATTTTTATTGCAATTTTAATTATCCTTTAGGTATTTTTTCTGATTGTGAAAATAATCAAATAATCAAAGATAAATTTGATGTTTATCCTTCAGCTTTTTTCCTCCATGGAAATTTATACCTAATAAAGGGGAGGGATGATTATTACTTTATATATTCCATTTTTTTCATGACTGTAAAAGAAATCCTTCAATACACATGCCTTTAAAAGTGAAATCTTGGCAGATTTTCAACTAAGTGCACAAATACAAATAAACTGTCTTCCAGAAAAGATGTACTAATCTACTTTCCAGTACTAAACTATGAAAATTCAGTCCCTACCAACAATAGATATTATCATTTTTAAAATGTTTTCATGGCACGTCAAGGGATTATTCTCTACTTTTCTCTCATGTGAAATGTTCACAAGCAAATCTTAAAAAACTTGCTATCCATTACTTGATGTAAAGCAATAAACTACTGTGTGTGTCAAAAAAAAAGCTTTCAAATTGCTAAGTGAAAGAGAGCATATTATTTTCATTTGCATTAATTTTGCTTGCTAGTGAGTTTAAACTGTTTTTATATATTCATTATTCATTTATGCTTATTTTGTGTGTGTGAATTGCCTTTTCATGTTCTTTATTTGCCTCTTTCTAATTGATATATGAGAGAATATTTTCCCCAACGTGTCATTTGCTTTGTGATTTTGTCTAGTGAGTTTTTATTTTTTTTTTTTTTATTTTTTTTTTTATTTTTTTTTTTTTTTTTTGAGTTGGCGTCTCACTCCGTCACCCAGACTGGAGTGCAGTGGCCGCTTCCGGCCACCGCAGCCTCGACCCGCTGGGCTCCGGCGATCCTTCCGCCTCAGCCATCCGAGTAGCCGGAATTACAGGCGCGCGCGACCACGCCCGGCTAATTTTTTAGATTTATTGTAGAGATGAGGTTTCGCCTGCCCAGGCGGGTCTCGAACCCGCGGGCTCAGGCAATCCA
>CAUYQG010030442.1:0-17008 GCA_963574415.1 Tarsius wallacei | reverse complement strand
GGGTTCATCTTCCAATTTAGGGTCTCCAGAGAGTCTGAATTCCTCTTTCCCCAGTTTTGACATGACCCCATCTCAGTGTTCTGTAATATACAGACTGAATTGTAAAGTTAACCATCACTGGCTAATTTTTTTATTTATTGTAGAGATGAGGTCTCACCAAGTTGTCCAGGCTGGTCTCAGACTCCTTGTCTCAAGCACTTCTCCTGCCTCCACCTCCCAAAGTGCTGGGATTACAGGCATGAGCCACTGTGCCCGGCCCATGGGTTTGTTTTTTTGACAGGGTCTCATTCTGTAGCCCAGACTGGAGTCCAGTGGCATGATCATGGCTCCCTGCAACCTTGAACTCCTGGGCTCGGGCATCCTTCTGCCTCAGCCTCCAGAGTAGCTAGGACTACAGGCACATACCACCACGCCCAGCTAATTTTTTATATTTTTTGAGGAAACTGAATCTTGCTATGTTGTCCAGGCTGGTCTCAGACTCCTGGCCTCAAGTGATTCCCCCGCCTCAGCCTCCCAAAACACGGGGACTACAAGTACACACCAACATGCCCAATTAATTGTTTAAAATTTTTATTTTTGTAGAGACTGAGTCTTGCTACATTGCCCAGGCTGTTCTCGAACTCCCAGCCTCAAGTAATCCCCCCATCTTAGCCTCCCAAAGTGCTGGGATTACAGGAGTGAGCCCCTGCATCTGGCCTCATCATGATTTTATTTTACATTTTGCCGATGGCTAATGCTGTGAAATCTCTTTCCATGCGCTTATTTGCATCAGCATGTCCACTTTGGGATCGAGTCTTTGAGCCATTTCTTTGTTGGGTTGTTTGTTTTCTGATGTTGAATTTTAAGAGTTCTTTTCATGTTCTAGATTCCAGTCTTTCATGAGATACATGATTAGCAAATATTTCCTCCAAGATTGCAACTTGCCTGTTTATACTCTTAATGATCTAATTTTGATGCAGAAAATGTGAATCAATTTTTTCTTGTATAGATCACACTTTTGGTGTCACGTCTAAGAATGCTTTGCCTCATGCTAACATTTTATGATCACTTTCTCTGTGCCAGCCCACACTGCCCAACCATATTATCTTCAACACAGTCCTATGAGGCTGGCACTGCTCTTATACGACCTCACATGCCCTCATGTGGCAGATGAGGAAACTGAGGCACAGACAGCTTAGATAATTTGCCCAGGACTCCCCCAGCTTTTGATGGCAGAGCTGGGATCCAAACCCATGCCCAGGACCTCAGAGTCCACCCTGTCACCACTAAGATCAGGCACTGCCCACTGCTCCACCTCATCACAAAGCCAGCAGGGTAAGGAGCGTGAGCGTCTTGTGTCATTCAGGGCTTGGCTTAGCCGTCCCCTCCTCAGCGAGATCTCCTGGCCACCCATCTCAAATAGGCTCCCTCGGTCAGGCATGGTGGCTCACTTTGGGAGGCCGAGACGAGAGGATTGCCTGAGCTCGGGGGTTCGAGACCAGCCTGGGCAATATGGCAAGACCGCGTCTCTACGATAAAAATTAAAAAGTTAGCTGGGCGTGGTGGCACACACCTGTAGTTCCAGCTACTTGGAAGACTGAGGTGGAAGGATCGCCTGAGCCCAGCAGGTCGAGGCTACAGTGGCCATAAGTAGCGTGCCTCTGCACTCCAGCCTGGGCGACAAAGTGAGACTCCAACTCAAAATTAAAAATAAAAACACATCAAACAAAATAGGCTCCCTCTTCCTCTCCCCTTTCCCCTCTCCATTCTCCCTTCCTTCCCCCTCTTAACAGAGAAGGCCTCTCCCCATGGCGTGTTTCATTAGCTGAAGTTTGTGGTTTTCTTCTACATAATGCCTTCCATCCCCACTGAGAGGTCTGCGGTGAGAGCAAGGCCCTTATCGTCTCACCTCTTTATCTCCAGCGTATACCCAACGCCAGGCACGGACAAAGCACTCAGCACATACTCGTTGCCGCTACTGGTAGATGGACAAACAGATGGATGCATGGATGGAACAGAGACTTCCCTTGGGGAGGTTTGGCTCCTTGGGCAGGATGAGCCACCGCCTTGGGTCTAACAATTCCCGGCTGGGAAGATGGAGAGGCATCTCCTCGATGAACATGTGTGTGTGTGAAGACATTATGTGCAATAGAATACTGTATGTACACGTGTATGCTGACGTAAGCATGAAACATCTCTGGAAGGAGACACAGGAATCGGGTGGCCCTGCTGCCCCCCAGAGCTGGGCTGGGCTGTGGTGGCGATGATGGGAGAGGAGACTCGCTTCATTTTTAAATTTGTTGCCATGTGCGTGTCTGGCATATTCAGAGCTTATTTTCCTTTTTTAAAAAGGTGATATGTCTGTCCCTGGGAGCCTAGGCAGCCGAGCAAGCCAAGGGGTTAATCAGAGGAAGTTGTTCAGAGGACAATTAGCACCTTCCCTCCAACCGATGGCTGATTTGTAGGAACTGGAGCAGGTCCGTGCGAACACAGGGAAGGTTTTGCGAGACCCACTGGGCAGGAAACATGGACCGAGTCATTGCTGATGAGCGGCGCTCACTAATTAATATCTTGAATAGCACACACGCTCATTGCCACAATCCCGACTCAAGATGCTCTGAAGCAAAACTGACACCCTCCGACCCAGCTCTCTTGACACACTGCAGTTGGAAAATTGATTTCCCTGCCTTTTTTTGTTTGTTTGTTTAGATATTCGGTGCCATTTGGGTATGTGTATTTTGTTCGTTTTCTATAAAAATGGTATCAAGCCATAGACATTATCCTTCAGCACCTTTGTTTCACGTCATACATTTTGGAGATAACTGTGAGTTGACACACATGACATCACTTCGTTTGTTTGAATGGCCACATAATATGCGATTGTGTGTCTCGGTTCTCGCTGTTGTAGAGATGTTGCAAGAATATTCTTGCTAGCTCTCTCATGGTATTCCTTTCATTTCTGAGAGTTGTCATACGTTTACTTTGTCATAATATTTTGAAAATCTTTCCTAACAGGCAGTCATTTTTTTTTTTTTTTTACAGCCAACAACGGGTATAATGGAGCTGGTTTTTTCTTGCCGCCATCAGCCGTAAACGTTACCAATGTGTTTTCATTTTTGCCAATATGAGGAGGCACATGCGAGCTCGGGACTTAGTCCTTATCTCCCTACTTATGCATAGGTTTGTCGCCTATTTTTATTTCCCTTTTCTGTCAACTGTTCATACTCTTTGCCCATTTTCCCACTGAGCTATTCTTTCATTTTTTTCCCAGTTAACTTGCAGGCGTGTGTTCACACCGGGGATAGTGAGCCTTATCACGTGGAGTTTAAATCTTCTTCCCCCCGCTCTCATTTCTCATTTGGCCTTGTTTGTGGTGTCTTTTGTCATAGAGAAGTTTAACATTTTTATGCAATCAGATCTTTCTGCTTTTTCCTCTATGGCTATTAATAACCACGGATGTTTGTGTAACCCAGTGGTTTCCACACTGAGCTCCTCGCCTTAGGGTTTTGTGGGGATAGATGGATGGATGTGGGGGTGGCTGTCGGGCGCCCCCACTGCCCCTTCCTTTGTCTTTTAGATTGAACCATCACACGCTACTGTCAGTTCCATAGCAGAGGGTGCCTAGGTGCTAGAGCCAAAGCTGTTGGGTGAGGAACGTAACCTCCCTGGCCTCAGCTTCTTAGTTTCTCTATCTGTGAGATGGGATTGAGAACAGCACTTGCCCCTGGGGAAACTCCAGTGAGCTGATACACACAAAAAAGTTACTTACCGAGCACTTGCCCTGTGCCCAGCACGGGGCTAGACAGTGCACGCATACGTGTTCCCACTCGGTCCTCACAACACTCATCTGCCCAGGGTAGGACTCAGAGGAGGAAACTGAGGCCCAGAGAGTTTAGGCAACTTGCCTCAGGGTACAAGGGTTATGGAGCCAAGGTTTACCCTGGGCTCTGCATGCCTTCTAGTCCTTGTCTCTTTGCTGGTCCACATTGACATCTATTGAGCACCTGTTATGTTCCTGCATGGTGCTAGTGTGAGGGATATGGTAGAGACCCTGATGGTGTCTGTCTCATGATGCTGGGTGAGGCAGTGACCAACGACCAGCAAATCATGACTATACCCTCATAAACTGTGCAGGGAGAGATGTCCCTGCCAGCTGATGGGATCAGGAGAGGCCTTCTCAAGGAGATTCTGTTTTAGCTCAGACATGAAGGAAAGGCTGGACACTGCAGCCCCTCAGGTAGGTGGGCTTTCTGGCAGAGAGAGGGCTTGGCAGTCTCCATGAGTGGAGGGATGGTCCTGTGGTGAGAAAGCTGTCTGCACAGGCAGGTTCCAGTCAGGGAGGGAGGGCCAGGGATGGCAGGGCAGACAAGGCCTTTGAGGGCTGAATGAGAGTTTTGGCTTTATCTTAAATGTAGTGGGAATCTATTGAGGATTTAAGCCAGGGAGCGCTGCCATAAGATTATGCTTAAAAACATGGCCCTGTGAGGCCATTGCTTTGTTAAACTCTGCAGTCTCCATGTGGCTGTTGGAACTATAGCTGCCATGTTTTCTTAGCTTTGGCTAAGAAAGTGGAGGTGAATCTCTTCTCTCTCTCTCCTTTTCTCTCTCTTATTTACTTTCTAAATAAACTGTTACTGTTTGAAACCTTAAAAAAAAAATGGTCCTGTGAACATATGCACACCTTATGGGGATGTAACTCCTCTCCAAGGCAAGTGTCCACAAGAGATGCACAGGTGTGGGCACCAAAGACACAGCTGGACAACTATTCTCTTTGTAACAGCCCTGAACCACAAGCCACTCAAACGCCTCTCAGACCTTGACCAGTTAAGTTGTGATGTAATTGCATGATGGAATACTATATAGCAATGAAAATGAACAAGCCCTAGGGACACACGGAGGTACCGATGGATTTCACAAACCCAGGGATGAGTGCACTGAGGCAGACAAAAAATAGTACACACTGTATGAATCCATGCATACACAGTTCAAACACAGGTGAAATGAGTCAACAGTGTTGGCAGTCAGGAGACGGGTGCCCTGGGGAAGCCACAGGGTGTCAGGGAGGGTGCAGAGGGTGGGCTTTCAGAATGCTGATGATGTTCTGCTTCTCAATCTGGGTGCTGGGTGCTGGAAAGGGAGTGGGTGTGATTGGGGGGACACTGCAGACTCCAGATGAGTGGCAGTTGACAAGAGGGGGTTGGGCAATGGGGACCTGAGGACAGAAGGGCATCTGTTGAAGAAGCCTGAAGGCCTGGTGAGGGCATAGGTCGGTGTGGCTCTCTGTGATGGCCTGAGCACCTTGGCAGGAGAGCAGATCAGAACTAAGGGGGGCAGCGGCTCAAAGAGGGTGGTGGGACCCGAGGCTGGTTTTGGACATGTCTCACATGTTTCCAGAGGCAACATCCTGGGAGCAGATTGATCATGGGTGTCCAGTAAGATTTTTACTTGGAAAAAAGACATCTGTTGCTTAAGAGAAACGTGAAATGTGAAAGCCACCGTTCCAGCCATTTCTCCTTTTACTAAGTGCTTTCAACGCCATGATCTCGTTCCATTTAATTTCATGGCGAAGATTCTTGTCTGCAAGGAGCAGATGTGTGGGGGATATCGTGTCTTTACGTGTAAGAAGAGACGTGTGCCTGTGCCTGCTGTCACTGGAACGTGCTGTATTTATCTATCAGAAGAGCAGGCCCGGGGTGGAGGCTGGGCTGACCTGTGAAGTACATCGGCCATGACCAGGAGTCCTGGCATGTGGCTCTCTCTGCAGCAAGGCTGGGCCAAGAGGTCTGAGACCCAAATGTCACAGGCAGAGAGGCTCTCGGACCGTCTCCAAGCCCTGGGGACAAGCCACAGGTGCCAGATACGTGGGCCTCATGCCCTTCTCTTCAGTCTCGATCCCAGCCTCCCTGAAGGACGTGACATACACTCCTCCAAGGTTCCTATGCCCTGGGGAACGTGCTGTCAACACGCACCCACTGGGCCTGGAGTGACAGGCTCTGTCATCTTTGCAGCCTCATCGGTCACTCTTTTCATGGGTTCTTTATGTTCCAGCCATGCCTACTGAACAAACTGTGTGTGGACCTTCCCTGCATCTGCGTGTCTACCCAGGCCCACCCTTCAAGTCTTAGCTTGAAACCGTCTTCCCCAGAAGATTTCTGTGCTTCTGAGCAGGCCGGGGCCTCTGTTCACCCAGGACACCTTGTGCCACTTGAGACCCCCACTTCTCTTTCAGAGTCTGTCTTCCTTGCCAGGGTGGTGGGGATGGTGTCTGCCCCATCCCCACGGTCACCCCAGCACTGGCACCGCCTTCAGCACAGGGAAGGTTGACCGGTTTGTCCCTCACCTCCCAGACAGAGGCCCGTGCCCTATTCCCTGGCACTGGTGCCAAACGTGTCCTCACAGCCATGTCCTCCCCTTGACCTCTGGGCTAAGCCCCAGGGCCCAGCCACTGACCTTGAAGCTGGGCATTCCTTTGTCCACAGCTCAGACCCAGCAAGACTCCGCGTTCACTGTGCACTTGGGAGTCTGTCCTTGGATTTGCAAAGTCTCCTGAAAATGCTCATGACCATGACTGAGCCCATACCAACTTTTCAACAGAATACTGTGGCACAGTTTATAGGCAGATTGGAGCCAAAGCCTGCACCCGCATCAACAAAGGACAAAAGTGAGGGTCAGACTCACTGGGGCCAACTCAGTCTGTAATGCAGTCCCATGGGGGCGTCCAAAAACTGTGGACAGTGGCACTCAAAGAGACAACAGCTACAGGGCATTAAGGCAGACAAACACCGTGTCTTAGGCCTTAAAAATACAAACACTCTTTGTTGTAGCAATTCCACTGTATGAATTCATTCTAGTTAGGCACAGTGGCTCATGCCTGGAATCCCAACTACTTGGGAGGCCAAAGCAGGAAGATTGCCTGAGACTAGGAGTTCAAGACCAGCCTAAGTAACATAGTGAGACCTCGTCTCTGCAAAAAAAAAAAAAAATCAGCCAGGCATGGTGACGCACACCTGTAGTCCCAGCAACTCAGGAGGTTGAGGTAAGAGGATTACCTGAGCCTAGGAGGTCGAGGCTGTAGTGAGCTGGTTGTTCCACAGCACTCTAGCCTGGACAACAGAGCAAGACCCCTTTATTTAAAAAAAATTATTCTGATAAAAGCACACATGGGAGCAAAGATGGATGTCTGAGGCTGCTTCCCGCAACCCTGCTCATTATAGTGAAGCAATGGAAGTCATGGTGACTCCACCATCAGGAGACTGGGTGAAAGTGGGAACCCAGTCGGTTCCCTGCACGAGGATGCATGTTGACCAGGCTGGTCTCGAACTCCTGGGCACAACCAGTACCCAAAATACTGGGATGTATATTATCCACACGCAGTGTGCATCACGAGATGGCCAGTGGTGTGTGACCGAAACCCATCTCAGAAGTACACAAGCATGAGGGAGGATTTATTGGCCTGTGGGCTCCAAAGGGATGTAGACAACCATGGCTGGGCAGGACCAGGGTGTGGCTAGCCTCAGGCACGGGGTCTGGGACAGGCAGCTCCAGGCCCCCGCCATTGCTGTGTTTGCTGTTACCCACATGAAAACCTCACCTTCTCACTGCAGACCAGGTAGCGTGACAAACGCTGGGGCACAGGAAAGCGTCTACCTGAAGCTATCTCTACCCCAAATCCAGAAATCCCATGCAAGAAATAGATTGGCCACCTTGGGTCAATACACAAATACCCAAATATTTTAAATTAATTAATTAGTTATTAATTAATTTTTAGAGATAGGGTCTCTTCACCCAGGAATACAGTGGTATTATCATGGCTCACTGCAGCCTCAAACTCCTGGCCTCAAGCGATCCTCTTACCTTGGCCTCCCGAGTAGCTGGAACTACAGGTGTGTGTCTCCATGCCCAGCTAATTTTAATTTATTTATGTATTTTGTAGAGACGAGTTCTTGCTCTGTTGACCAGGCTGGTCTCGAACTCCAGGGCATAAGCAGTGCCCCAAATACTGGGATGACAGTTATGAGCTACCATGTCTGGCCATGCACTGTTTTCTACGAATGAACACCAATTCTCTGTGAGATTCACATTTTTTTAATGAGAGAAAAGCTGTCTTGACTCCACGAGGATGTGGCCATCTACCCCAGCGGCCATCCTAGCATCACTTCTTAGCTGGCTGTACTGAATTGAAGCGCAGGGGCTCTGGGGACTCCCTCGTGTTTCAGGCCTCCACCCACCCAACAAACGGTGTCTGCAGGGGGTCCCATGAGCGCTAGGCAGTGGTGTCTGCTGAACACACCACAACCACGCCCGGGCCTCTTGGCCTCTTGGGTGTCCAGTACCCGCATCTCCACATAGACCAGGACACAGGGCTGGGCATGTGAGGGGATCCCAACATCCTGCTTCCCGGGTACATAATTCCAAGGATATTGGGGAGCAGGTCACTTGGTGCACCCCCCAGGCATTGCTGAAGAGGTTTGGACCTGGCATGGAGGCCAGGAGCCATGGTCATGGCCCTGCCAGCCAGCCCTGCCTCTCTGGAGGGACTGGGGAAGGGGACTCACTGGTCTCTGAGGTGTCTCTCATGCACTAAGCCGAATGACCTTGGCCCGAGTCGCTAAGGGTCACATAAGATTAGGTAGCCACTTAGTCAAAAATAGCTTTCATGCTGACTCCAGCCCACAGAGCAGCGTCCAAATAAGGGGGCACAGATGCACCAGGGATGGGCACTCCGGGAGATTCCCTTCCTGCCCTCACCACTGGAGAGCCTTTGAGAACACGATGGACTTACCGCTCTCGTTTCTTGGAAATGTGGCTGTTTTGCTGAAGTTCCCAACCAAGGGACATGGACACAAAAATGCAGTGCAAATGTTAGAATAGAAGTAAGAGGGTGCAGCAGAAGGAAGGAGCACTGAGTTAGGATTCTTCAGACTCGCTACCACATTGACTCTCTAGAGCCAGTTACTTTCGCTTATTCATTCAACAAATACTTACTGAGAAGCTATTATGTGTCAGAGACTATCCTAACACAGGAGACACAAAAGGGAAGGTTGAGCGCTAATCCTGCCCTCATGGAGTTGTAGCCTTGTCCCCCAGCCAAGGATAACTGACACTTTCTGAGAACTTCCTTGTGCCACACTTTTTATAAGACATTGGACACACAGCAAGCAAGCCGACACCGTCCCTGGCCATGTCAGCTTGCAGTCTAGAGGAAGAAAAGGATGAATAACAGGTTTGAAAATTCCACACAAATTGTCTTTGTAATAAAAAGGCCAACAAAGGTTTACTGAGGGCCCTTCCAGGTCTAAGCAGAGGACGTCCTGCTACTCTCCTGTTCGAAGCTTCTGCCCAGTGAAGAGGCACGTCAGGACCCATCCTCTCCTCTGGAAATGACATCCGGGCAGCAGGAGGAACAGGCATTGCCACCGCGGCTGCTCAGAGTGGGTGTGGGCTGATGTTTTCGGAGGGGAATTTGGCAACATTCATCAAAGCTTTAAAAGTCTGCCTCTCCTTTGACCTAATCAGTTTGTTTCTGGGAATTTATCCAAAGGAAATAATTGGATAAGTGCACAAAGATGTACATTATAAAGAAACTCATTGCATCCTTACAAATGATACCTAAAATTTTGAAACAACCAAGATAGTCACAAAGAAGGGATGGTTTACCCAAAATGTTGGATAGCTGGACAGGTAGCATGTGCCTGTGGTCCCAGCTGCAGCAGGAGGACCCCTTGAGTCCAGGAGTTCAAGTTCAGCCTGAGCTGCATAATGAAACCCTGTCTCTAAAAAAAAAATTGTAACATATCCACAGAAAGCCATAAAATTATCTTGCCTTCTACACCACTAACATGCAAAGATGTCCATGGTATGTCACGTTAAAAAAAAATCGGTATAAAACTGTGTGCAGGTCAAGCTTGGTGGCTCAAACCTGTCATCCCAGCACTTTGGGAGGCCAAGGTGAGAGGATTACCTGAGCTCAGGGATTCAAGACCAGCCTAGGCAACTTGGTGAGACCTTGTCTCTACAATCAATCAAAAAATAAGCTGAGCATGGTAACATGTGTGCCTGTAGTTCCAGCTACATGGAAAGCTGAGACAGAAGGATCGCCTGAGCTCAGCAGGTCAAGGTTGCAGTGGCCAGGAGCGTGCCACTACACTCCAGCCTGGGCAAAATAGTGAGACTCGACTAAAAAAAACCCCCACTTGGTCCTGCTACTTGGAAGGCTGAAGCAGAAGGATCGCCTGAGCCCAGCAGTTGGAGGCTGCGGTGGCCGCAAGCAGTGTGCCACTGCACTACAGGCTGGGTGACAGAGTGAGACTCTAACTCAAAACACACACACACACACACACACACACACACACACACACACACAAAACACTGTGTGCAATGGTACTAAAAAGAACATAATCCTATAGAATAAATGTAACCAAGGAAGTGCAAGACTTGTATACTGAAACTAAAAAACATTGCTGAAAGAAATAAAAGAAGGCTGGGTGCAGTGACTCATGCCTGTAATCCCAGCACTTTGGGAGGTCAAGATGGGAAGATTGCTTGAGCCCAGAAGTTCCAGATCAGCCTGGGCAACATAATGAGACCTGGTCTCTATTTAATTAATTATTTGGAGTTGGTGTCTCACTCTGTCACCCAGGCAGGAGTGCAGTGGCACAATCACAACTCACCACAACCTCGAACTCCTGGGTTCAGGCAATCCTTCCGCTTCAGCCTCCCACGTAGCTGGGACTACAGGCTCACACCACCAAGCATGACTGATTTTTTATTTTTATTTTTTTAGAGACGAGGTTTTGCTATGTTGCCTAGGCTGGTCTCAAGCTTTTTGGCTCAAGCAATCCTCCCACCTCAACCTCCCAAGGTGCTGGAATTATAGGCATGAGTCACTGTGTCCTGCCTTGTCTCTATTTTTAAAAAAGGAAAAAAAAACACAAAGAAATGAAAGCTATGTATAACTAGATATTCTTGGTTCATGGGTTAGAAGCCTTAATTATTTTATTTTAATATTTATTTATTTATGTTTATTTTTGTTTATTTTGAGTCAGGGGCTCATTCTGTCATTCAGGCAGGAGTGCAGTGGCATGATCATGGCTCATCGGGACCTCCACCCTCTGGGCTCAGGTGCTCCTCCTGCCTCAGTCTCCTGAGTAGCCGGGACTACAGGCACATGCCACTATGTCCATATAATTTTTTGATTTTTTGTAGAGATAAAGTCTCGCTATGCTGCTCAGGGTGGTCTCGAACTCCTGGGCTCAAGTAGTCTTCCCACCTCGGCCTCCCAAGTGCTGGGATTACAGGTGTGAGCCACTGGCCCAGCCTATTTACGGGAGCCACTCAGACCTCATGCTTTTCCTCTGTCCCTCTTGGAGGAAGGGAAGAGCCATAATCAATGGCAAACGGTCGCTGCAGTATGACAGCACCAAGAACCAGCCTCTTGCTCAGTAGGAAACACGCACCGCCTCCTAGTGAATTCAGTACTCTGCCCAGTCTGAGACTTCTCTAGGAACAAACTATAGAAATTATCCTAAAAGTATAATCTTAGAAGACTGAATTTTGTAAAGGCAGCAGTACTTCCCAAAGCAATAGATGCATGCAGATGCAATACAATCCCTCTCAAAATCCCACAAATTCCAAAGTGGAAAAGCTTTGAAAGGTATATGTATACATTTTAAGTGTATATGAAATGTATCTGAAGTGTAAGAGATCCCCCAAAGCCAGAGCAATCTTGAAACAGAACTAGGTGCGAAGACTCACATTTCCCCATTTCAAACTTACTTCGAGGCTCCAGTAATGAAAACCGTGAGCTGCTGTCCTATGAGTAGTCACACATCCAGCTCAAAGGAACAGAACTGACAGTCCAGAAATAAACCCACGCAGCTAGGGTCAGCTGACTTTCATCAAGGGTGCCAAGACCCTGCACAGGGAAAGAAGAGTTTCTCCAACAAATGGTGCTGGACAACTGGCTACCCACACACAAAGGAAGAAAGTTGGACCTTATCTCATACCATACACAAAATGAACTCAAGGTAGATAAAAATGCAAGTAAAGCTATAAAACTCTAAAAAGAGAATGTCTTCGTAATCTTGGCTATGTCAACATTTTCTTAGACCAAAAGCAAAAGGAACAAAAGAAAATAGATAAATTGGACTTTATCAAACTTTAAAACTTTCATTCATCAAAGGACACTACCAAGAAAGTAAAAAGAAGTCCATGGAAGAGAAGAACATATTTGCAAATCATATAATAAGGGTCCTGTATCCAGAATCTAGAAAGAACTTGTGCAACTGAACAAGAAAGAGATAGCACAATTTTAAACATGTGCAAAGGCCTTTAATAAGTGTTTCTTCAAGGATTATATACAATTGGTCACATGCACATGAAAAGATGTTCAATGTCATAGTCATTAGGGAAATGCAATTCAAAACTGCAATGAAGTTCCACTTCATATCTTCATGGATGGTTATAATAAAAAACAAGCAAAGCAAACAAAAGGAAAGTGACAGGATTTGGTAAGGATGTGGAGACACTGGAACGCTTACACATTGCAGGTGGAAATATAAAATGGTGCAGCCACTAGGGAAATCAGTTTGATATTCTTTTAGTAAGTTAAACATACAATGATCATTTGGCCCAGCAATCTCACTCTTAAGTGCATACTCAGGAGGACTGAAAAGAGGTGTTCAAATAGAAACTTACACATACATGTTCATACAGCACTATTCACAATAGCAAAGAGGCGGAAATGAACCGTGTCCCTCAGCTGATGAATGAACAAACAAAAGATGGTATACCCATGCGATGGAATACTGTGTGGCTACGAGAAGGAATGTATACTGATAGATACATGGATGGACCCGAAAAACATTATGCCCAGTGAGACACAAAAGGCCATGTACTGTGATTCTATTTATGTGAAATACCCAGAATAGGCAAATCTATGGAGCTAGAGAGCAGATTAGTGGTTGCCAGGGGCTGGGGGAGAAGGGAATGAGGAGAGAATGCTTGGAGGGTGCGAGGTTTCCTTCTGGGCTGATAAAAATGTTCTGGAACCAGGTAGTGGTGATGGTTGTACAATCTTATGAATGCACTAAATGCCACCGAACTGAACACTTTAAAATGGTGGAAAAAACTGGATATTCTAGAAAAATAACTGGGAGGGTGAACAATAAAATGTTAACTGATTATTTCTTGGTGGTTAGGAGTGACTTTTCACTTCTTGTTTCTTTTTGTACCATCTGAATACTTTACAAGTAACATGCTTTGCATTAATAGTCAGAGTGTCTATAAACCATAGTGAGCTGTTACCATTTTAGAAAACAAGAAACAAGGAAAAGAACGAAGGAAAGGCTGGACGTGGTAGCTCATGCCTGTAATCCCAGCACTTCAGGAGGCTGAGGCAGGAGGTGCTTGAGCCCAGGAGTTTAAGACTAGCTGGCCAACACAGTAAGACCTTGTGTCTACAAAAAAAAAAAAAAAAAATCCAAAAAGTAGGTGGATATGGTGGCGCACGCCTGTTGTCCTGGCTACTTAGGGGGCTGAGGAGGAAGGATCGCCTAAGCCCAGGAGGTCAAGGCTACAGAGAGCTGTGATCATGCCACTGCGCTCTAGCCTGGGTGACAGAGTGAGACTCCAACTCAAAAGCAACAACAGCAACAAAAAAAAGGAAGGAAAGAAGGGAGAAAGGGAGGGAGGAAGTGTGGAGGGGAAGGAGGGAGGTAGGGAAGAAGGAAAGAAAGTAGGCAGGCCTTGAACTGCCACCCCCACCCCCTCATCTCCCCCGTTAACTCAGAGGTGCAGGCCTTGCTGGTGTCAGCCGGGGAGATGCAAGGACACCAGAAAGGATCCTTCAAGTCAGCAGGATTGAGGTCACCAACCAACAGACCTACATTGTGGAAAAAGCAAGATTCAGAGCAGAATGCCACAAGAAGTGTAACTACACACACGTGCACACAATTACTAAAGAGTGCAAGCACATGTGTTTGCATACGGAAAGACACTCTCTGCCTGAAAAAAGAGCAAGAATGGTTTTCCCAGGGAAAGCAACTGGTGGCCGGGGATGGGAGAGAAGGGAGGGACGCAAGTCCTTTGCTGGGACGCCCGTCGTTGTGCCTTTGCAATTCACAGCGTGTGTATTCAAAGATGGACTTTTTCCTGGGTATCTGCTTTATGTCATAAAAACAAAGTTTCTGAAACATAAGATATATTTAGGTAAAATGCAACAGAATACTTTTTTTGGTTTCTGCCCTGTTTTGTATTTGCCAAATTATTTTATTTTTCATTTTTTCCACCATTTTTCCTACATTAAAGATACAAGCGTTTACCAGATTTTTATAACAACGGACATTGCTTAATATGTTAAAAAGGCAAATATTCCTTAACACACTCAAACAACACGGGAATGTTAAAAGTAAAAACAGAGTGCTCCTCCCAGCTTACTTTCACAAGGAAAATATGTGTTTAATAAAATGTTTTTTTTTTTTTTGAGTTGGCGTCTCACTCCATCGCCCAGACTGGAATGCAGTGGCTGCTTCCGGCCACCGCAGCCTCGACCTGCTGGGCTCCGGCGATCCTTCCGCCTCAGCCTTCCGAGTAGCTGGAACTACAGGTGTGTACTACCACGCCGGCTAATTTTTTTGATTTATTGTAGAGATGAGGTTTCGCCTGCCCAGGCGGGTCTCGAACCCGTGGTCTCAGGAAATCCACTCACCTCAGCCTCCCAAGGCGCGGGATTACAGGCTGAGCCACCGAGCCCGGCAATAAAATGTATTTTTAAATTAAATAAATGTATCAGAGAAATGGTATTTTTTTCTTTTACTTCTCTGTTGGTTTCTCTCCCCCTAAATTTTCTACAACGCTATTATCTTATGTTGGAAAGGATATGTAATAAATAGAGTCTTTAGACGTAAACCCTGGGGGTTTTAGGCAGCAGATGAGGCAGTGCTGGCCTGACCTTGACCTAAAGGGAGTCCGCAACCCTTCCCCCCCGGCCCTGATCTCTACAGCCTCCTTGGCCCAGACCCTGCACCCTGCCACGCCACCCTCGTGTGGCCTGCCCAGTCTGCCAGGCCATTACCCTCAGGACTTTCTGGGAAAAGTTAGAGCTGGACAGAGGGGTTGGGGATGGTGGGTGGGGCCTCTTGATTTTTTTCTAGGAAGGGCATGGGGGTGGTTTTGAAACTCTGTCCAACAAATGCAGTGTTTTTACTTCAATACTATATTACAGACAGATAAAAGTAAAATTGTCAAAATAATTTTAAATTTGCTGGGCACAGTGGCTCACTCCTGTAATCCCAGCACTTTGGGAGGCAGAGGTGAGAGGATTGCCTGAGTCCACAGGTTCGAGACCAGCCTGGGCAAATGACGAGAACTTGCCTCTACAATAAATCAAAAAAATTAGTAGTTTCAGCTACTTGAAAGACTGAGCGGAAGGATCACCTGAGCCCAGCAGGTCAAGGCATCAGTGACTATGAGCATGCCACTGTACTCCAGCCTGGGTGACAGAGTGAGACTCTGACTCAAAAAAAAAAAAAAAAAAAGAATTTTAAATTCGTGACTATGTTAGGCTGAGCAAACATTAGCTGTCCACTTTGAAGAAGGGGGCTCAGGTGCTGGGAAGGCCTCATGGAGACCAAGAACTGGACCAGCCCTGGACCACCCTCCTGCATCCGTTGCTCTGGCCACCATGGTGGGACCTCGATGCACACCTGCCCACTCAGCAGAGAAAAGGGAAACACAGATGCTCCATCCTCCCTAGTCCAGACAGGCCACTGGGACCACCTCCTTTCTGGCCCATATGATCAAGGACAGAGGGGTTTGGTGCTCTTCCCTGGGGCTTGTCTTCCTAGCTGTCCCCATCCAGCCTCTCTGCTGTTCCCTGCACAAGGCAAGGTGAAGCTAGGGCAGATCAAAGTGAACCAGTCAGCAACAGCTCCAAGGTCTGCTGGGTCTGACCCCAGCAAGGCCCTCGCTGTCCCCCAAAATCCTTCCTATTGCCCGAAACACCTCTCCTGGGAACCATCCTTTTGCACTATCCATCTGACATTCCTGTTTTTATTTTATTTTATTTATTTGAGTCAGAGTCTCACTCTGTCACCCAGGCTGGAGCGCAGTGGCATGCTCACGGCTACTGTAGCCTCGACCTGCTGGGCTCAGGCAATCCTTCTATCTCAGCTCTCCAAGTAGCTAGAACCACAGGTGTGCACCACCATACCCGACTAATTTTTTGATTTATTGTGGAGATGAGATCTCGCCCAGTTGCCCAGATTGGTCTTGAACCCCTGAGTTCAGGCAATTCTCTCGTTTGTGCCTCCCAAAGTGCTGGACTTACAGGCATGAGCCACTGCGCCCAGCTACATTCCTGTTTTTAAAAACCCCGAAAGTTCATTGTCTCTCCTGAATTATAAACATACATCAGCGTGGAAAGTAGCAGAGAGCAGAAACAACCCCTCCCACCCCCCATGATAATGTCACAAAACACTCATACACCTAGCACCTAAGAGAATCTCTAGTGTTTCGGAGTATTTCTTTGAGATCTTTAAAGATAATCATCTGAGACTTTTAAAAAATTTTTGCTTAATAGAGTTGAGATAATTCCATATATCAATGATCCTTTTTTATAAAAAAACATATCAAAGCCAGGTGTGGTGGTTCATGCCTGTCATCCCAGCACTTTGGGTGGCTGAGGTGGGAGAATTGCCTGAGCCCAGGAGGTCAAGGCTGTGGTGAGCCATGATCATGCCACTGCACTCCAGCCTGGAAGAAAGAGTGACACCCCAAGTCAAAAACAAAAACCAAAAAACCCATGTCAACAGAAGCATGTTTCATGTTGCTATAAGGCCTGGCTCTGATGTGGTGCTCGCTCTACGATCCTGGGCACGTTACTTAACCTTTCTCTGCATCAGTTTCCTTATCTGTAAAATGGGGATAATTCCTGTCTCTATCTTACAGGGCTTCTGAAGGATTCAATGAGACAGTGCAGGTACAATTCATCCATTGCTAAAGTGGACATGCTTGATTTTGCTTTTTCAGT
>CAUYQG010030438.1:0-11439 GCA_963574415.1 Tarsius wallacei | reverse complement strand
GCACGGGGGACTTTGCAGAATGCTTTTTTTTTTTTTGAGTTGAAGTTTCACTCTGTCGCCCAGACTGGAGTACAGTGGCATGCTCCCGGCCACGACAGCCTCGACCTGCTGGGCTCCGGCGATCCTTCCGCCTCAGCCTTCCAAGTCGCTGGAACTACAGGCGCACGCTACCACGCCCGGCTAACTTTTGATTTATTGTAGAGATGAGGTCTTGCCAAGTTGCCCAGGCGGGTCTCAAACCTGCGGGCTCAGGCAATCCACTCACCTCAGCCTCCCAAGGCGTGGGATTACAGGCTGAGCCACTGAGCCCGGCCAAATTTTGATTTATTGTAGAGATGAGGGCTCACCAAGTTGCCCAGGCGGGTCTCGAACCCGCGGGCTCAGGCAATCTACTCACCGAGCCCTGCTGCAGAATGCTTTTGAAGCTCTCGCTTCCTTTCCTCTTCATAACAAAGTCATGGGGCAGGGCAGTCATGGTTACTGTCATGTGACAAGTGAAGAAACTGAGGCACAGAGAGATTAAGGTACTTACTTGCCCAAGATCACAGGACTAGAGAGTGGTAGAGCCAGGATTGAACCTGGGCAGCTGACGCTAACCACTAAGCAATTTGCAAAATATTTCAGGCAAAACCTGGCACATAATTATTATTCAACTAGTATTAGCTCCTACTACAATTTTCATAATTATCCTCATTTTCAGGAGGCAGTACCAAGGCTTGGGCTAGGGAGTTTTCACACAACCTCTCCCACCCCATAGTGACTCAGTCTCAGATTCATCTAGGACTTGTGTTATTCCACTACTCTGAGCTGTTCAGTGACCCATATCCAGCCCTGAGCCCATCACAGGCCCTTAGCCCTTGCTTCAGCATGTGGAATCTGCAGAATCTCGCAGCCACTCTCCCAGCTCCATCCTTCCCCTCAGGGCTAAGCAATGGCCTGAGGGCAATGGAAACTGATTCCCTTCTCCTTCCTTGTGCTTCCTGCAGTTTCACTCTGAGCTTGAGGGACAGGGCTGCCCATGCTCCTGTGACACTCAGGGCTTCCTTCACAGACAGAACTCTGGCCTGGATGTCTCCCTGGGGACGGAAGAAGCTGATCGCAGCTCCCTTCCTCTTTTACCCCCAGCGATTCTTTGAGGTGGGTCAGAGCCAAGTGGCCACATCCCTCCTGGATAGAGCATAGAGGTGAATTGCCATAATGACCTGAGAGACTCTAAGATGGATCCTGAAGTGGGTGGGCAGGACGATGTCACAGGGCTGGGAAGCCAGAGCCAGCTGGGCAGAGAAAAAGTCCATGCAATGGCCCTCAACGCTCCACACTGGAATCCCTTACCTAGAACTTGGTTTAATTAAAGAGGGCAGGGGCCCAAGCATCAGCTTTAATAAAAAACTCTCCTAATGATTCCAATGTGCAGAACCACTACTTGACAAGAAGCAACCTCAGTTACAGATGGTGAAACTGAGCCCAGGTCTGGAAATATTCTTGTTGAAGGCCACAGTAGGCTGGTGACAACATCATCTTGTTCTTTTCTAGCACTGGTTATCCCCAGGTCTAGTCTTTGTGTCCTGTGAGGGGAAGAGGGTCTCCCTGGGTAGAGTGTCAAGCAAATGAGGGTGTGTCTGTCTGGAAACCCACACCTGCTCATGTCCTCCCTCCCCAGGTGCTGCTCCTGTGCCAGCAGGGAGGGCTCAAGCTGGCACTCAATGGGCAGGGGCTCGGGGCCACCAGCCTGGGCCAGCAGGTCCTGGAGCAACTGCGGGAGCTCCGGATCAGTGGAAGCGTCCAGCTCTACTGTGTCCACTGCTGAGGAGGAAACCCCTGGCCAGAGAAGAAGACCAGCCTACACACAGGGCCCCTTGGTATGGCCCTGCTCTCCTCCCCTCACTAAACTGTCCACCTTTCACCGCCACACGAGGCCTAGTTCACTTCTGGGGTCAGGAGCCTGAGTGTGCGGGCACTTTGGGCCCCACAGCAGAGGGAAGCCACAGGGTTGTGAAGGCTTCTCAGACTCTGCACCTCCCTCCACTAGGAGCCAGGGTTTGGGTCCATCTGCCTTCAGGGCCTAGTCTGCACTCATAGAGGTAGGTTTTATAGCCTAACAAAGATACCCCAAATGAACTTGAGCATTTATTTCACTCTCATCTGGCAATGCTGGAGACAGTGGTCCAAGTCAGCGGGGCAGCTCTGCTCCCCATGGACATTCAGGTCTGTCCTAGCCATCCTGCCACCACCCTAGGGCATCATCATTGCCTGTGAAGATGAAGCTCAGTTGCTTCCGTAGCGTGGTCTCAGCCACCAAGAAGACAAATAGAACCTGTGGACAAGACCCTCCTGATCTCATACCATCTGACACACACCATCTACACTTACACTTCATTAGCAGGCACTTGGTCTTAGGGTCACACTATCTGCAAGAGAGGCTGGACGACTCCTCCAGCAGGATGGCCATGTGCCCAGTCACAATTCTATCACCATAAAAGACAAGGGGAATGGATTTTGGTGGGTAGCCACAGTCTCTGAGACGTAGATTCTGTGAATATCCACATTTTATAAAAACAGGTATTTGAGGCACAGAGAAGCTAAGTAGTTTGCCAAGATTACATAGCAAGTAAGTGATTTTATCAGGATTTGAACCCAAGGATCCTGTCTGCAGAGTATGTGGCTCTTAACCATCATACTATAGTGCACACAAGCACACAGGAGCGTCCAGATAAAGGTGGGAGTGAGAGCTCTGGACTTGGGAGAAGTCAAAGAAACTTGTAAATTGAGAAGTTTGGAAGATAAAAGAGGAAACACCACCAAGAAAACAGAAAGGTTAAATAATAAGAATTAAATTACTACATATATATACTATGTATAGCATATATGCCATAAAATATATGATCTATGTAACATATATTTAACATATACAGTAATATATATGCTGTGATCTGAATGTTTGTGTTGCCCCCTAAAATTCATATGTTGAAATCCTAATACCCAAGGTGGTGCTATTTGGATGTGGGAGTCTTTGGGAGGTGATCCAATCATGAGGATAGAGTCCTCATAAGTGGGGCTAGTGCTCTTATGGAATAGATCCCAGAGAGGTCCCTCACCTCTTCCACCACGTGAGGTTACAGCAAGTAGACAAGCATCTATGAAACTGGAAGTGGACCCTCTCCAGACACTGAATCTGCCAGCACCTTAATCTTGGATTTTCCAACCTGCTAAATAAATTATGAGCAATAAACTTCTACTCTTTCCAAGCTTCCCAGTCTAAGGTATTTTGTTATTGCATTTCAAACAGACTAAGACAATAGACTATATAACAGCATATATCATATATATTTTATATGTGTATATAATATTTCTATTAACAATAAATATAAATGATAAAATATGTCAGCCCTCCTAGTAGATGACATTGAATTTTGTTTTGCTAAGAGACAAAATCCACCTATACACTGTTTACAAGAAGCAGTAGAATGTTAAGGGAGACTGTTTCCTTCTAACACTTGGCTAATTTGTAGTGGTAATTTTTTAGTTGTTCATTTGTTTATTATATGTATTTCCCCCAAAATGGTATACTCCACTCAGGCAGAAACTGTACATGACTGTTTTTCTCACCATAGTGCATTACTTCAAACTACTAGGAATTCAATTACAGTAATAATTAACACATATAGCATAACCTATGTACAATAAATTCTAAGCACTTTACATATATTTCTTGAAATCTTCACTAGAGCCCTGTGAGAAAGATGCTTTTTTACCACTATTTTGCAGATGAGAAACTGAAGCTTGGAGATGGATTGTTGGGGCAAGGTTTATCAGAAAAACACAACACAGAATAAGCAGGAATGGCAATATGAATACTAGATAAAGCATTAGTCATAATAAAAAACTGGGCTGGGTATGGTGGCTTGTGCTTGTAATCCCAGCACTTTGGGAGACTGAGGCAAGAGAATTGTTTGAGCCAAGAAGATCAAGACCAACCTAGGCGACATTGCAAGACAGGACTGTTGAGAGGGTACAGTTATCATAGGACAAATGCCTGAAAATTGTCTACAGCTCGGGTGGTGACCTTTTGCTGATGTTCATCGCTTGGTGAAAATCTGGGAAGGAAGCTGGAAAATGATCTTGTAGAATGAGAAAGAGGAGTTTCTTCAGGGAGAGCGTGGTGTGTGTGTGGTGTGTGTGTGTGCACACACCATGGATGTAGATGTACATGTACAGATGCATTGCACACATGATCCTCAGCATACATGAGAGCCTGCATGTACCAGCACCTTCACTGAGGTTGTGAGCAATCTTGGGGAGGTGAGTTTTGAGGTGTCTTCCCTCCACAGATTGATCCTTGGTTACTCATCACTCCTCCTGCACTGTGGTTTGTGTGTGTGTGTGTGTGTGTTTGTCTGTGTGACTGCAGAGGCACCTCCTCTTTGAACCCTGCCCTCATCCAAGCTCAGGACACCCATCTCTTGGAGATGATGACCTAGGAGATATGAGCTGACAGCACACTAATGGGACCTGAGCCTTGGAATAGAATCTTGTAGAGGCCTTGGCTCACAGCATTGAGATGGCTGCTGGACTCCAGAGCAGGCCTCTTCAGGGCATTAGTATCTGAGTACTGGCAGGTTAAAAAGATGATGCAATGAAAGGAAGATGGAATCTGAAGGATAAAGGCACCTGACACATCTGTCTCTTGGGGATAGTGGCCTTCAAAACACTTGTCTTTTAGGTCACATATGATGATCCTAGATGTCATCCTGGCATCTCCCTTTACTAGCATCCTAGAGATTTCTTTCTGTTCTCTCATGTGTTAATGCTTTCATCCTCTGTAGCTAATCTCTCTCTCTCTCTCTCTCTCTCTCTCTCTCTGTCCCCCTCCCCCCCCCCTTACTCCCTTGTTTTGGTGAACTACTTGTGCTAATGTTTTACTGAGAAATGATACATTTTTTAAAGACCTTACATGCCTAAAAATGTCTTCATTTTGTCCTCATCCTTGATTGATAGTTTAGCTGGGTATAGAGCTGTAGGCTGGAAATACTTTTTTCAGAATTTTAAAGGTATCACTTTACTGTCATCCAGCTTTTGCTATTGTGGTAGAGAAGTCTGAAGCTGTTCTCATTATTGATTCTTTATATGTGATCTATTTTTTTATTTCCAGAAGTTTAAAAAATCTTCTTTTTATCCTCAGTGTCCTGAAATTTCACTATGATATAACTTGTGTTTGTCTGCTCTCATGTATTATGTTAGACACTTCATGACTCCTTTTAATCTGAAGATTCATTTCCTGTACTTCTGGGAAATTTTCCATTTTGTCCTCTCTGAAATGCTTATCATTAAGGTGTTGGACTCCTAGACTGCTCCTCTGATTTTCTTATCGTCTCCCTCTTATTTTCTATTTTATTATGTTTTTAAAGTAGAAAACTAACATTTATTGACAAATAGGTCTAATTTAATCTTTTAAAAAACCAGCAGGGACAATGTTAGCATAAGAAGAGAAAATTAAGCTAAATAATCTGATTTCACTATTGGTGATACTGTATCACAATTAAGTTTCTTACTCTAAGTTTCTACTTCAGGCAAATTTTCATACTCCTATGCAGCAATAAACTCCAATTATAGATTACAATATAACCTTGGGAAACAATAAGGTTCTTTATGAATTCAGGGTGCTATATTTAGAATATTTGATAGATTTACAAAATATATCCTCATTTAATTTTAGGTGGTTATTCTTTAGGTGGTTAAATAGAATAAAGAACAGATTCACAATTTATATAAATAAAGAATTTTGTGTCAACACAAAATTGTTACATAATTTAGTAAAATGCATTGTCATTGAGCAAAAATGCTATTTAGATGTTGTAAAATGAAGTCCCAAATCTTCAGAGGGTGAAATAATTTTTTAAACCATTTACTCTTTTTGTAAACAATGATTCAACTCTTCTTACAAAATGAAACAATACAAATTGGACATAGCCCCCTTTTCTTTAGCCCTATACAACTACTATGTAACTTTAGCCCTATACAACTACTCATTCACTTGAATGAGACAAAACAATGACAACACAACAATGAAACAGCATAAACAATTATGCTTGATCCCATCACAGAAAATGAAACCAGGATATCCTACAAAACAAAAGAAGTACCCTATTTACTGTTGCTAAAGTTTTCCTCTTTCACATCTTGGGCTAGACTGAGGATTTCTCAACAATAAGCCTGTCGACATTTGGGACCACATAATTCTCCATTGTTGTGACCCGTCCTTGTTTCTGTCTCTCTAGATTACTTTTTTCTTTCCCTCCCCTCCCCTTTCTGTCTTCAATTTCAGAGACCTTCATCAGATGTTTGTTATGCTGGCTGTATTCTCATGATTTAGGGTGGGGAGCTTGCTACTGAATGCAATCTCTGAGTGAGTGGGGGTGAGAGAAGTGGCTTGCTGACTTTCACTGCAGGGTGATCTGAGTGGGCTGTTTGGGTATTCCCAGTGTCATTCTTTCCTTGCTTGCATTTGGGCTGGTCAGACTCCCCAGACCAGTCTTCTGGGTTCTTGCGTGGAAGGTAAAGTTCTGGAAACAGAGGGGAATAGAAGGTCTGGGAGTCATATTTAGCATGTCTACAGTCTTTTCCTTCTGCAGGCATGACCCAGAAGGCCTCCACAGGAAAACAAAGATGTATGTCATTGCAAGGGTATGACACTAATAGACAGACTGAGATCACCTGATTCAAGATCACCCACTTAAAAAGTGTCCGGCAAGCCAGAGTGAGTACGAGCTGAGAGGTAATTAGGTAATTAAGTCAGTCCCACTCTCTCCTTCCAGAAGAAACACTTTGAGGATTGACCCACTGCAACCCAGAGTAGAGTGGAGTAGAGATGCTAAGAGAGGCCGAGTTTCCATGGGAGAAAGACAATGTGGGCTGTGAGAGTAGTTGGTCTGTAGGTGCTGTGGCTTCTGCATCAATTTCCAGTTTCAGTTTCAGTGCACATTTATCGTCATACTCAATCAATCTCTCTCTCTTGCTCTCTCTTTCTCTCTCTCTTCTAAGAGCCTGGAGAAGACAAGTTACTGGTTTTTGCTTCCCTGCCATGTACCCCACAGTGAGGATGCTAATTTTCCTCCTAGTCCCACTCTCCACCCACTGCCTGCTCCCTTTGCCCAGGATGTGACAGCTATGAGTAGATGTCAGAAGAGATAGTTATTTGGGGTTTGGGTGGGGTGGTATGCAGGCACCTCAAAAAAGAAGCCTCAATCTATAGATTTAATGCAATAACCATTAAATTACCAGCATCATTCTTCTCAGACCTGGAAATGACAATAAAGAGATTCATAAGGAAACATAAATGACCATGAAAAGCCAAAATAATCCTCAGCAAAAGAAACAAAGCAGAAGGTATCACACGCCAGACTTTACTATAAGGCTACAGAAATCAAAACAGCCTGGTAGTGGTACAAGAACAGGCATATGGACCAATGGAACAGATAGAGATTCTGGAAGAAAAACCTAAATTTCTCAACCAACTCATCTTTGACAAAGTCTCCAACAATCACCACTGGGGAGAGGAGAACCTATTCAGTAAATGGTGTTGGGAAAACTGGCAGAAGAGTGAAAAGGACCCCTACCCATCACTATACATAAAAATTAACTCTAAATGTATCAAAGACTTAAACATAAAACCTCAAACTATAAGAACCTTAGAAAATGCAGGAGACATCCTTATGGAAATTGGAACTGGCAACCAATTCCTGATCAAAACCCCAAGTGCCCATGCCATAAGAGAGAAGATAGACAAGTGGGACCTCATCAAACTGAAAAGTTTCTGCAAAGCAAAAGAAACTATCAAGAGAGCAGGGAGATGACCCACAGAATGGGAAAAATATATGCCAACTGTATATCTGACAAAGGCTTAACATCTAGGATCTATAAGGAACTCAAACATGCCAAAAGGAAAAAACATCAGCCCCAATAAAAAGTGGACAAAAGACATGAATAAATACTTCTCAAAAGAATATATATGGGCAGCCAACTGATACATGAAAAAGTGCTCAGTCTCACTCATCATCAGAGATATGCAAATCAAAACTATACTGAGATACTTAGATACTATCTAACCCCAGTAAGAATGACCGTCATTAATAAAACAAACAACAGATGCTGGTGAGGATGTGGAGAAAAAGGAACGCTTCTACACTGCTGGTGGGAATGCAAAATAGTGCAACCTCTTTGGAAAACAGTGTGGTGATTTCTGGAAGAACTATAAATTGACCTTCCATATGACCCTATTGGGAACATACCTGGAGGAACTCAAATCATTCTACAAAAAAGATACCTGCACACACATGTTTATTGCAGCACTATTCACAATAACAAAAACATGGAACCAACCGTGCTGCCCATCGAAACTGGACTGGATTTTTTTTTAAGTGGTACATATACACAAAGGAATATTATGCTGCCACAAAGAAGGACAAACATATGGACTTCGCAGCAACTTGCATGGACTTAGAGCTTATCATACTTAGTGATCTATCACAGAAAGAGAACAGAGTACCATATGTTCTCACTCATAAGCAGACCTTGAACAATTATCATAGTACAATAAGAAAGGAATTGGCAGTAGTGGGAAACTGTCAGGGAAGGAGGGTGGGATTGGCAGTTGAGGGAGCTGCCAGGGGAGGGGGGCATACTTCATCAACAAGGGTACCTGCATAATGAACATTTGTATACCTAACCCTGAATTGTGCTCCACATCTTTTAAATTAAAAATTTTAAAGAAGAAGAAGAAGCCTTTATACAACCATGCAGTAATGGATTTTAGTATCCAATTGGCCTAGAATGAGTCTTTCTAAAGTGGGTAGGTGAGAAGAGAAAAGAAACAGTTTCTTTTTAGACATCTGGCCTACAGGCTCACGCTATTTCCATTGTGGGGGTAATGTATCTTCAATAAATGTTTTATCTGGTGCTATTGGATCTGAAGTAGATGGAAATGTTTGCACGGTCTGTCAATGATGAGTCCAAGTTTGGGATGTGAAGAAGATGACAACACAAAGTAGACATCTTCTTTGGGGGGAAAGGCACAGGGGTCATGCTGTTTTTGGTCAAAAACTTCTGAACACTTGCTTGTGATAAAATACTGAGGTCACTGAATGAAAACTTTTTATGGCCAAATATGAAAATGAAGACCTGGGAAGTTCCCTTAGTCCTTCAGGATGCTAAACTAAAACTTCAGTCTGGGTCATTTACAAGCAACTCTTAGGTCTTGAGGCTGGGAACTCCAAGATCATGATGCTAGAAAATTTGGAGTCTGGTGAGATCTCCTTCTCTTCTTCATAGCTAGTGCTTTCTACATATCATCACAAGATATAGAGACAAACAAGCTCTCTTTGAACTCTTTTCTGAGGGCACTAAACTCATTAATAGAACCTCTATTTGCATGACTTAATTACCTCCAAAAGACTAACCTCTCAATACCATCACCTAAGGGTTATGTTTCAATATAGGACACAAACTCTCAGACCACAGCAGAAAGGTAGTAGTGACACAGAAGCAGCCCAGCTTTGAAACTATCCCTAACCTAGTCACATTTCCTTCCTTTAATTACCCAACATTGAAATCTAGAATTATCCAGCTTTCCTGAGCCTGTTCTTGCTCGGAGGTTCAGTGGTATTAACCAGATCCACTCATGGATTGCTCGTGGCCTCTGGAACAGGCTTGACATATCCACAGCTCTCAATACTGTCCTGCCTTCCTTGCTCTTTCAGCTGAGGCAGACACCACTACCTGCCCTCCCTGGGTGTTTGTGCATCCCTTCTCACCATATTTTCAGCTCCAGTTCAAGGCTGTATCTTTCTCCTCTGTTTTTGGCAATGTCAATACCTATATGTACATGGAGAGAAAGAAAGTAGGGCAATTTCAGCACGTGTAACATGTTCAAAGGCAGATAAAACACCCTGCCTTTAAATGATCATATAGTATGATTTTTTTTAAAAAAACCAAAATCCTCAGTGACTTTCCTGATCCAGTGCAGCCAGTCTGCCTGTTTATAACTGGGCAGCAGAGGATGGCATACATGTATACCTGTATCCACCTACTTGTGCCTACAGAAAGTGAGAAACAGGGAAGGACTACAGGGCTGAACCTTAGCACTATTTAGCAGGATGAGTAGGAGGAAAGACCACACCCTGGTAGTTTATCAACAAGGAGATGCCTAAGACCACCTGTTTAAAAAAAAAAAGCACAATGTGAAGGATTACAACCCAGCAGTACTACCACTGTCAAGAACCATTGACTAGCTGGGTCTCAGGAGCAGGTTCCAACTTGCAATCTAAGGAGAAGAGACCAACTGAGTGGAGACTCATCTGTAGCCTCATTTGACCCCAAGTGGATTTGTTCTGTGCTCTAATGAGATGTGTGGATACAGAATTGACTCCATCTTGGAAGCTAATCTGCATGTTTTCTTCTGAATAGCCCCAGTTCCATGTTGCCTAGTGATTTTGACCATATTTACCATCCCTAGTTTAAGAATGTAAACTTCTGCTTTTCAGTTAAAACATCCTTCCACAAGTTATACGCTATAAAGCTCTTAGAGTTCTTGCCTGTCCTGCATGGTTGCCTTTTGTTGTCTTGCTGAATCACATACACCCATTCCCTATAGTATATACACCCTGGGTCTGCAAAATGTCAGTGCAAAGATCTACCTGACTTGCAGCTGCCCAAGTCTATACTTCTGTCTGTATGTTCCCTCAATACATCACCCCAAAATGAAGGAAAAAATAAGACAGCACAATGAGTACTCTTATGCCAGCCATGGGCTCTAGAGGTGGCAATTACTAGGACTTGGGTACATATGAGTAGAGAAGCCAGGCCCCATACTACCAAAGGCAATCTACAGATTCAATGCAATACCCATTAAGTTACCAACACCATTCTTCTCAGACCTGGAAATGACAATACAGAAATTCATATGGAAATATAAATGACCACAAATAGCCAAAACAATCCTTAGCAAAAGAAACAAGGCAGGAGATATCACACTTCCAGACTTCAAACTTTACTATAAGGCTACAGTAATAAAAACAGCCCGGTATTGGTACAAGAACAGGCACATAGACCAATGGAACAGGATAGAGATTCTGGAAGCAAAGCCTCAATTCCTCAACCAACTCATCTTTGACAAAGCCTCCAACAACAACCACTGGGGAGAGGAGAGTCTATTCAGTAAATGATGCTGGGAAAACTGGCTGACCACATGCAGAAGATTGAAACAGGACCCCTACCTATCACCATACACAAAAATTAACTCTAAATGAATCAAAGACCTAAACATAAAACCTCAAACTATAGGAATCTTAGAAAATGCAGGAGACACCCTTATGGAAATTGGAACTGGGAATCAATTTCTATTCAGAACCCCAAAGGCCAATACCTTAAGAAATAAGATAGACAGCC
>CAUYQG010030429.1:0-10346 GCA_963574415.1 Tarsius wallacei | reverse complement strand
ATGTAATACAAACATTTGATGTATTTGCATATTCATTGTTTTTATTTTTATTTAGGCATTTTTTTAAATTAGAGGATAGAAAGTTCAATACAGTAGCTTTTATTTGCTGTATACATTTCCCAGAAAATATTATACTGATTGAGCAAGTTCTCTGTTGCATGCAAACAACTTTCAAATTATTAATCAATGCTGTCAGAACTGGTATCTCCTCCTTATAACAAATACACAAAGGGGGACTCCAAAAACCCCAGAATTATCTTTTGCAGGGCAAGGTCTTGTCATACAGGCTGTCCCTGCAATATCAGTGTTTTAGCAACCCATCAACATCATTGTACCAACTAGCATTGTGGTGAGAGGCTGTGTTGGGCTTCAGTGAATTTTTTTTTTATTATTTTGATGCTTTTGCCCATTTCATGATGGGTGATTTACACGAACAACTTGCCCACACCGTACTGAGTGTTCAGCAATTTTGACCAAAAATGGCATGACCTCTATGGTTACCCTATTCATCTGTGTCCAAGCAACTTTCTGTTGTTGTTTCTTCAATGAAAAACAAAACAAAAACCATTTTGCTGGTATGGAAGAGGTGAAACAAAAATGGTAGAAGCACTAAACAGCATAAAAATTAACATACTCGAAAACTGTTTTGCATTAAATGGAGAGAACTTTGAAATTGATTGACGTTTAAACATGCAAGAATAAATACACAATATTTTATCCATAATTCTGGTTTGTTTTGGGTACCCCCTCATATTTCATGTTCCTTTTACTATACTGAAATGTTTGAAGGTTATAATCTAATTGTAACCGTATTTTTAAAAATCATTATAATGCATGAATCGTAATAATAAGAGGAAATAAAAGAGACATATGTTATCTATCAGTGTGTAAATGTCTGGATTGCCCTATATAAAGGATAAATTAGTGAGAACCTTGCATCTATGTGTGGGTTAACTCTAAATGTAAACTCTACAAATACAGACCCATAAAAGCAAACTTCCTGTTAATTCGAACATCACAAGTAATATGGCCATTTGGGATACAACTAAACAGTGAATATTTGGTAACATTCTCAACAAAACAAGGTGTAATCTTCTCTCAATGTCTAAGTGATTGAAGTCCTGTTTATTTTTAAATCGTATAGGTAACATTTTATGTTTATGCATACACCAGAGTGAGGTTCTAGGCACAGATCATGGAAATCTTCCTTTTTACATATGTAAATGGCTGATGGAACATCCGGGCAATGTGCAGGATGGGGAGCGAATCTCGGTTGGTGACTCCACACCCCCAAAATCTCCACTGTCTTGGGCGCCACTTTAGTGATTATGAAAATCAAAATTACTCTACAAGTGTCAGATTTTCCAGGTCTTCAACTGAGGATGTCTCAAATGGTCTTTCCAAATTGATTATTTATGTTGTTAAAATTGATTATAGACTTGTCAACACAAATTCACAAACGAGCAATATTTATTGTATCAGAAACACAAACTTGCTTATTAGAAACTCCTATTTTATTCTTTTCAAAATTGTACACAAAAGCTTTGTCAGCTTTTTGATGAAATTTTTAAAAATGTCACTGTCGTGTTGAGTCACTTTAAATAGTACAGAAGCCACCATTTATCATGTATCACAAAACATTTGCTTACCAATGCAGAAATTTAAGCTGTTTTCATGAGAAATTTTGTTTAGCACTCTTCCTTGTTTTTGTCATTATGGAAATAAGTCAAAATTTCACATAATTTAATGATATTGATGTTCACTAACAGTGCTTATTAAGAAATTGTTCTATGATGGTTAGATATATTATTTATTCAATTAGTTTAAATTATTTTAAATCTATAAATATTGGAAATATTTTAAATATATGCATATGAATATTTTAAAATTTTAAAAATTTCACACATACTTTATTTTTTTGCCATTATTAATTGGCACATTCATGCCAATTAATGTAGATTAGCATTTAGAAACTCTTGTTTAGAAACTTGTTTTTGTTTTTTTTTGTGTGTGTGTATAGATTTACAAAGAAAACTTTGAAATATATTCATGATATATATTAGCAAGTATCTGTACTTATGCGAAATATGGAAAATGCTAGATAAAATATTTCTTACAATAGCAGAAGCTTTACCTACAGCTTTTTTAAGGAAATGCATTATCAAGACACTGTATTCTCACATTTTAAGACACAGTGTACAAAATGTAAAGGCAGCTGTATGATTATAGAGTGTCGTACAATAAAATGCAAAATTCTTTTAAATTAACCCATCTTCAAAACGTCAATAAAAAAATTCAAAAATTTTGTACAAGCAGAATAGAACCCAGTGAATAATCAGGAAATATACTTTCGTATGGTGTTTGCGATGTAGTGATGTGATAGGCAGATTCCTAGACGGCCCCTGATGGTCCCTGCCTCTTGATGTACACAGCACGCTTAGCTAGTTCCTGTCCTGTGTGACCAATAGATTTTAGTAGACAGGATGACCTGTGGTTTCCAAGCTTAGGCCATCAAAGGCATTTTTGCTTCCTCCTTGCTCTCTTTCTCGGATCACTTGCAGTGGGAGATGCCAACTGCCACGCCGTAAACACATTCGGGCAACCTAGTAGAGAGGACAATGTGGAAAGGAAATGAGATCTGCTGTCCCCAGCCAGTGAAGCACCCAGGGCTCCTGTTCTCCCAATACCCATGAAAAAGAACCATCTTGGAAATGGCTTCTTTAGCCCCAGGCAAGCCTTCAAAGGATGGCAGTCCAGCTGACAGTTAGACCACGGATGAGGTTCCCTAAGCCAGTATCTACCTGCTGAGCCAGTCTTGGAGCCCTGGCCTCCTCAAACTGTGTGAGGTCATACAATTGTGTTATTTTAGTGTGCTTGGTTTTGGGGGTTTAGTGTGTTTGGCTTATGTCGTGGTTTTTTTTTTTTTTTTTTTTTTTGAGTTGGAGTCTCACTCTGTCACCCAGGCTGGAGTGCAGTGGCCGCTTCCGGCCACCGCAGCCTCGACCCGCTGGGCTCCGGCGATCCTTCCGCCTCGGCCTTCCGAGTAGCCAGAATTACAGGCGCGCGCTACCACGCCCGGCTGATTTTTTGATTTATTGTAGAGATGAGGTCTCGCTTGCCCAGGCGGGTCTCGAACCCGCGGGCTCAGGCAATCCACTCACCTCAGCCTCCCAAGGCGCGAGATTACAGGCTGAGCCACGGAGCCCAGTTTATTTTTTTATTTTTGAGTTGGAGTCTCACTCTGTCGCCCAGACTGGAGTGCAGTGGCACGCTCCCGGCCACTGCAGCCTCGACCTGCTGGGCTCCGGCGATCCTTCTGCCTTAGCTTTCCAAGTAGCTGGAACTACAGGCACGCACTACCACGGTCAGCTAATTTTTTTATTTATTGTAGAGATGAGGTCTCGCCAAGTTGCCCAGGCGGGTCTCGAAATCGCGGACTAAGGCAATCCACTCATCTCAGCCTCCCAAAGTGCGGGATTACAGGCTGAGCCACCGAGCCTGGCTGGAAAATTATTTTTAAGACGAAAATACTAACCTCATATTTAATACTTCCTCTCCTGCTTTGCAATAAACATGGGCTATTTTTCAGGGATACACCACAATGAGGTTACCCTTTTCCTCTTTCTTTACTTTGAGTTTTGTTCCCTAATCATCATTTCATTAAAAAGACTTCTATGACTTCTAAGTTAAAAACTCTGATATACTTTGTGCCTACTGCTATCAAATAACTTACCACCCTGCATTGTATGTAGTCTTTTGCAGTCAATGTATTTTGAGCCACTAAATGCATATTGTCTAGCATATGTAATAGGCAAATGAATGGATGAATAATTGAATGAGTCTTTTATACATTTATGAATTCTGAAATTCCATAGAAATTGATTGGTTATAAGAGGTTATGTAAAGGTGAAATAACTCAGAAATACAATATGTATTTTTAATTCTTGACCAATTTCACTGGAATTTTCTGCGCACTAAGAACCGATCTAGAATACAAGAACTGTTATTTAAAGCTATAGCTTAAAAATATGAAACAAGAAATGTCTCCCAGTATCTCATTTCCCTTCTTCCTTTTTATTTTTTTCTAATTATCTTCCTTTCCTTCATTCTTTAAGATGAACAGATGGGCTGTTCCAAAGTTTGTACAAATCTACTTGCTGAACGTTCTTACAGACTAAGCAACAATTGAAGATGAAATCCAACAGTTGTTTTACTGCTCTCCCATCAACTGGAGCAATAAAATGATTCCATGGGAGAACTGTTGCCACTAGAAAATGTGATAATGCTGTTTTGCATTTCCTTTTACTTTCATAAGTAATAATAGGTAATTTCTTCTTATTCTTCCTCTTCTTTCTTGTCTTTTCTGCCTATAACAATGATTTCAAATTCCTTTAGCTGCAGAAATTTTTTGAAAAATGATCTTATGTGTATCTCCAGTTACAGAAAAGTAGAACTCTTCTGAGTGGCAACTAGGAGCATGTGGTTGGGGGGTTAACTACCACCTTCTTGTCTTAAGCCTCTGAACACAGTTGCAAAACGACAGGCCTGGAAGTTTAGCCTTTCTCTAGGGTATGCATGACTTTATAGTCGACATTTTAATCTAAGTTCTGCCTTTCAGAACTTGCTGGGCTTCACAGTTATAACCAATTCCTCAATACTAACAATCAAGTTATACAATTTTAAAAAGTCTTCTAATACAATAAAAACATAGTATCATACTGTGGCTTTTTTTTTTTTAGTTGTTTTACAGAATATCTATAAGGTGGTTTTTTCTGAAAATAACTATATAGATTTAGCAAAAATAATAAGAGTCTAGATAACATAGAGGATTAATACAAATGAGACATAAAGAAATATATCTTCAGGCTAACAATCTGAGTCCTTGCCAGAACAATAACAACCAAAATTGTCAGCCTCTGACAGCTGTTTGATAGATGATAGAAAATGTGGTAGGACTTTCCATCTAGTTCACATTATGCAGGTGTCCACATTTTAAAAAAATTGTAATTGGCACTAATTAAGACCATTGTTGGCAGCTTCAGCGAAAAGGCCAGACACTGAGTGGGCAGAAAGATCTGCTTGGCCTCTAAGACCCAGAGTTCCCAGCAGGTCACTGCTGAATTGCATTAACAAAGCTAAGTTATTCTTACTCTTTAATTCTGTAGAAAGAGAAACTCAATTTTCTAGTACTAGCAAAATAAGCAAATTCCAGTATATTTATTACTCTACATTTATGACACACATTGCAAGGCCCAGCCTTGGGATCTTCTGTGATAACAGGAATGAATGCAAATGATTTGGTGAATGCTTTGTCCCCTATGAGAAGGCAAAGTAGCATGATCACTGGCATACATTCTGCATGGTTAACATTCACACGATTGACAGGAGACATAATTATTATTAAGTATGTGATGAACTTGCATCAACTGATAACCATAAATTTTGCTTTTAGGACTTGTTGCAAATGCCTTCACTATGGCCTCTGTCTTTCAATGTAATGTATCACTAGTATTTGCCACCAGACTCATCTGTGATTTTCATTTTGTTTGCACATGAAAACAAAGTTGGCAATTAAAAGCATTGTCTTGCGATTTCCATTCTGAATAGCATTTCTGTATTATTTAGTGATGATAAGATTGTAAGCACAGAAAAGTCTGCTTGATTGGGGATAGTAAATGTGTATCTAGGTAAGTCAATAAATGTGAAAAAGGTGCTTGAGGTTAGTTTTCAATAAATGTATTTACAAATTTTTCAGTCTTACAGACCCACATTCGGTTTTACATTCAGATGCAGGACTGGGCTGGGGGGTGGGAGAGGAATAAAGCTCTGAAGTAGGGTACCTAATCATATGTAGGTTTGCGATTTTGTTAGGAATAATAGAGAAGCAATATTGAGAGAGCTGTGGGGTTAATGAACAGGGATGTGGCTTTCATGTGCAAATTTCTTTTGATTAGATGAAACAACAATTCCCAGAGTTGGGACTGGTGTCCACACACTCAGGCCTGCATCTGCATGTAAATGGCTTCATTAGAGGCCAGATCTGTGTGCACAGATGAACTGTGTGAGGCACTTACAGGGTCTTGGTTTCATGAGACACTTTCTTGCTGTCTTTTTCCTGTTCAGAAAATTAGTGGTATATTTCTCCTTTTTGCCTAAGTTGTTGGAAAAAGGGGATAGTTTGAGAACACAAAAGTGTGAGAGCAGTGGACTGTTAACATATTACTCCTTTTTTTCTTATTCTTACAACCTGCAGTTTGGGAATATATCTTTTTCTCTTTCCAAGTAAAATTAAACTTCCTCAACTTTAGCCTGCAATTATCAAGGTTAGTGTTCTCGTGGTTTGCCATTTATTAAACGCTGACAGGAGAATGGCTCTTGTGTAGAACAAGGGCATCACTGAATATACAAAGAACTTGGCTGTCTGCTTATTCTACCTGGGTTGAAATGGACCTCTAAAACTCCCTGGCATTTTTACGATCCTGGAGAACAGATTTTTTGTGTGTGTGAGAGAAAAGGGCGAAATATGTTCACAATATTTGCTTAATGACATCCTGCGGCATCATTAGTTTGAGATATTTCTAGAGAATTTTAATCCATAATCAATCAATTTAAGTGAACTGGTTCATTATCAGCTCTAGCCCATTTATTTTAGATAGAGCAGATAGGTGCTAACTTTGTGGACTCTGAAGTAATAAGACTCCTATTGTTTAATGGAAATAGTTGTCATGTTATTTCTGCTCTAAGTTTTAAAAGACACAGTTTTAATACATTTTATTTAATTTATAAACTCTAAAATGCATGTATGCAAGAATGCATAGTGGAATCACATGTGTGCCTTTGTATCTGACTTTTTTCCCCCGGTATAATGTTTTAAAGATTCATTCACGTCACCTTACTAACTTACATTTTTTTATTGCTGAGTAATATTTCTGTGGCTATGCCACAGTTTGTTTATCGATTTACCTGTTGATGTCCTTTTTTGGCTATTTCCAGATTTTGGCTGTTATGAATAAAGTTACTGTTATGAATATTTGTGTACAAATCTTTGGATTTATATCCTCATTTATTTTGAGTAAATGCCTGAAGGTGTGATTGCTGATTATATAGTAAGGTTATGCTAAACTTTACTAGAAACTCCCAGTTGTTAATCCTGCTAACAATGTATGAAATTTTCAGCTGTTTCACACCCTAGCAACTTTTAATATCAACAATCTTTTGAATTTTAACCCTTCTAATGGTTATAAAGTGGCATTTTTTTTTTTTTTTTGAGTTGGAGTCTCACTCTGTCGCCCAAACTGGAGTGCAGTGGCCGCTCCCGGCCACCGCAGCCTCGACCTGCTGGGCTCCGGCGATCCTTCTGCCTCAGCCTTCCAAGTAGCTGGAACTACAGGTGCGCACTACTACGCCCGGCTAATTTTTTTTGATTTATTGTAGAGATGAGGTCTCGCTTGCCCAGGCGGGTCTCGAACCCGCGGGCTCAGGCAATCCACTCACCTCAGCCTCCCAAAGGCGCGGGATTACAGACTGAGCCACCGAGCCCGGCTATAAAGTGGTATTTAAAAGTAATTTAAATTTGCATTATTTGGGGGATCGATGATGTTGAGCATCTTCTCCTGTGTACATTGGCCATTTGTGCATCTTGTTTTGTGAAGTCTTGTTTAAAACTTTGCTCATTTTGAATATTTTTGTCTTCTTACTGAAACAAGAGGTCTTTATATACAAGTTCTGGATACAAGTTCATTTTTAGAAAATGTATTGTTATGCCTTTTTATTTTCCTGATGGTGTCTTTCAAAATTTTCATAAAATAGATGAAACTCAATTTATTAATTTATCTCATTACTTTTCAAATGAACTATCTAAAAAAATATTTGTCTTTCCCAAAGTTTTCTTCTCAACGTTTTACAGTTTTGACTTCTGTATTTAGGTCTAAATCTTTTCCAAGTTAACATTTGTGAGAGGTGTGGTGTAAGATTTGAGTGTTTTTAATTTTTGCCCTATGTGGATATTCAGTTTTTCCAGCACATTTTTTTGGAAATACTATCTTTTCACCATTTTATTGCCTTAGGAACTTAACAAAAATCAAATTAACATGGATTTCTTGGTTTATTTTTAGACACTCTTCTCTAATCCATTGGTTTATACCTCCAACTTTAAGCTAGTACCATATTATCTTGATTATTGTACCTTGAAAGCAATCTTGAAATCAAATGCTATAATTCTTTCATCGTTGTTCTTCTTTTTGAAAATTATTTTTATTATTTTTGAACTTTTACATTTTCAAATACATTTTAGAGTCAGTTTAATATTTAAGTTTTTAAAATCTGCTCACATTTTGATTAAGTGGGCTTAAGTAGAATCTAGTCTATTTTGAGAAAATTAATATTTTGATAATGTTAAATATTTTAATCCATCAACAGCTATTTAGAATCTTAAAAATCTCTTTTGCAATTTTTAATAGAGTTCGTGAAAGATTGGCAATCATTCTTTCTTAAATATTTGATAAAATTCATTAGTAATGACAACTGTTTCTTTTATTTTCTTTGTTGAAACGTTGTTTTTTAAAAATTTAATTTTGATAATAGACATAGAAATATTCACATTTTTAATTTCTTTTAAGATCAGTTGTATAATAGATCTTTTAAGAAGTTATTCCATTTCATGTTTTGCAAATTATCAACAATAGTTTTTTATATCTTGATTTTATTATCCTATTAATATTTGTAAGAGCTATGATATCTTTTATTCCAAATATTGCTAATTTTGTCTTCTCTCTCTCTTTTTATTGATAAATACAACATGAGATTTACCAGTATTATTGGTCTTTGAAAGTTTCATTAATTTTTTAACTCTTTGTCTATTTCTGTTGACATAGCTTCCTTTTATATCTTTAATATTTTTAAATTTTATTCACCACTGGTTAAATTTTTAGCTCATTCATATAAAAACATAGGTCATTGATCTTAGACTCCTTTTTCTAACTTAAGCAATTAAAATCGAAATGAAAAGTTTTCATGCACATTGTTTTAGCATCATCCCACACATTTTAACATACTTGTGTTTTTACTTTTATTTAGTACAAATTATTTTCTAATTCTATTTGCAATTTATCCTCTGACTTGTTTTTACGTGTTTTTTTTTTTTTTTTTTTTTAGTTGGAGTCTCAATGTCGCCCACACTGGATTGCAGTGGCCGCTCCCGGCCACCGCAGCCTCTACCTGCTGGGCTCCGGTAATCCTTCCGCCTCAGCCTTCCAAGTAGCTGGAACTACAGGCACGCACTACCACACCCGGCTAATTTATTGATGTATTGTAGAGATGAGTCTCGCCAAGTTGCCCAGGCGGGTCTCGAACCCGCGGGCTCAGGCAATCCACTCACCTCAGCCTCCCAAGGCGCGGGATTACAGGCTGAACCACCGAGCTCGGCTCTGACTTGTTTTTAAATTTCCAAGTACTTAAAGCTTTTAAAATATATTTCTATTATTGACTTCTTATTTAAGTTCCATTTGGTCAATACATATACTTTTATTATTTTAATCTTTTAAAATTTAATAAAACTTTAATTATGGTCAAGCATACAGTCTGTCTGTCTTTATTTAATTTTTTTAAAAGAAGGATTTATTGAGAGGACAGAAAAGCTCCCAGAGCGGGAGGGGACCCGAGGGGGTTGCCAGTCTGTCTTTATAAATTTTCCATGTGTTTGAAGCGTACATGTATTCTGATGATGATGATAGCAGAGTATTCTGTGTCAATGAGATTAAGTTGGTTGACAGTGTTGTTCAGGTTTTCTATATTTCTATTCATTTTCTGTCAAGAGTGCTAACATCTCCACCTACAATGCTGATTTTTATTTCTTCTTTGGTCATATTTTACTTCAAGTATTCTAAAGATTTGTTTCTGGGTGCTTACAGACTCTTACCTCTTAGATTCTTTGAATGAGTTCACCCTTCAATCATTATGTGTTACTCTTTTTTCTTTTCTTTTTTTTTTGGAGTCTCACTCTGTTGCCCAGACTGGAGTGCAGTGACCGCTCTCGGCCACTGCAGCCTCTACCCACTGGGCTCCGGCGAGCCTTCTGCCTCAGCCTTCCCAATAGCCGGAATTACAGGCACGCGCTACCATGCCCGGCTGATTTTTTTTTTTTTTTTTTTTTTTTTGAGTTGGAGTCCCACTCGATCGCCCAGACTGGAGTGCAGTGTCACGCTCCGGGCCACCGCAGCCTCGACCTGCTGGGCTCCGGCGATCCTTCCGCCTCAGTCTTCCAAGTAGCTGGAATTACAGGCATGCGCTACCACATTTTCAATGAGGACGGTTTGGGGATGGAATGGATGGTGGCTGAAGTTGAGAGG
>CAUYQG010030425.1:0-14103 GCA_963574415.1 Tarsius wallacei | reverse complement strand
ATTCTGTTGGAAAGTCATCTGGTTCAGGGTTTTTTTTGGTAGGTAGTTTTCACATGACAGAGTCAATTTCCTGGGTTGTTATTGGTCTATTTAGTGTCTCAATGTCTTCTTGTTTCAACCTGGGGAGGTTGTGTGATGTCATAATGTCCTCTATTTCATTTAGGTTATCAAGTTTGTTTCTACATAGGTGTACATAGTAATCTCTGATAATCTTTCGTATTTCTTCAGGGTCAGTTGTGGTTTGATTTTTTGTATTTCTGATTGTGTTTATTTGGGCTTTTTCTTGGTCATTCTGGCTAGGGGGTCCATCAATCTTGTTAATTCTTTCAAAGAAATAGCTTTTGGTTTTGTTGATGTTTTCTATGATATTTTTGTCTTCTATGTTCCATATTTTGGTGATTTGAGACATATGGCTCTCATTTTGGTGATTTGGATTCTTTTGCTAAAGTTGGGGTTTTACTGGATTGAATGATAATGCTATTTTCAGTTCTTTGAGAAATCTCCATTCTGTTTTCCACAGAGTTTACACTAACTTACATTCCCACCAGCAGTGTATAAGTGTTCTCCTTTTTCCACATCCTCACCAACATCTGTTATTTTTTGACTTTTTAATAGTCATTCTGACTGGTATAAGATGATATCTCACTATGGCTTTAATTTGCATTTCTCTGATGACTGGTGATGTTGAACATTTTTCACATGTTTATTGGTTTGTTTGTTGTATGCCTTCTTTTGAAAAATGTCTATTCGGGGGTGGGGCACACCTCATCAACAATGGTACCTACATTTGTATACCTAACCCTGAATTGTACCCCACATATTTAAAATAAAAAATGTAAAATAAAAAAAAGAAAAGCATCTATTCATGTCTTTTGCCCACTTTTTAATGGGATTATTTGTTGGTGCTGTTATTTGAGTTCCTTGTAAATTCTGAATACTAATCCTCTGTTGAGTGCATAGTTTGCAAATATTTTCTCTTCTGCAGATTGTCTGTTCACTCTGGTGATCATTTCTTTTACTGTGTAGAAGCTTTTTAGTTTAATTAAGTCCCATTTGACTGTTCTTGTTTTTGTTGCTTGTGTTTTTGAGGTCTTAGCCATGAATCCTTTGCTTAAATCAATATCCAGAAGAGTTTCCCCTAGCTTTTCGTCCAGTATTTTTATAGTTCCAGGTCTTACTTAAGTCTTTAATCCATCTTGAGTTGATTTTTCTATGTAATGAGAGATAGGAGTCGAGTTTCCTTCTTCTGCATATGGCTAGCCAATTTTCTTAGCACCATTTATTGAAAAAGGTGTCCTTTTCTCATTGTATGCTTTTGTCAACTTTGTCAAAGATCAGTTGGTTGTAGATATGTGGCTTTATTTCTGAGTTTTTAATATTTTTATGCAAATCTTATAATTTGAAGCACAATCATAAGCTCCTCACTGGTTATTAAGATCACTTTGCACAGCTTCAGCTTGTATGATCATTTTTACAGTCTTGAACTTCCATGCAAAAGATGACTGCCTGCACTTAAAATTAGGCAGAAAGAGAATAAAATCTAGGGCTATTGTTTGTTGTGCATTCTGTTTGATGTTCTCACTTCAGAAAATATACAAAATTCAAATATTTTGCGTTATAAATTCTGACTTCTGGAAAATTGCTGTGCAGTGAAATGGACACCATTTCCCTCTTCTCTCTGGCAGTTAATTCAAATAAGACACGTGGTGAGGAACAGAATATTGTATTCATGAAGATGAGAGAGAATTTTGATGGCATCTGGAAGAATGTTATCTGATGTTAATGCTGATTTTCTCATGTGCTTCATGATTGCCCGTTGGTGGAGCAGAGCAGTGGTCTTAATATCTTCAAGAACAATTTTCTCCTTGAGTGAACTTTTCTAAAAGGCTTCTCTCTATTAGTTATTTTTCATTATTTTTAGAATTTAAGTACTGTACTTAAGTCAGACTTCTACATTCTGGGATGTAACCTTTAGCTGTCATTGTAAAAAAGATAAAACAGAAGTGAAACTCTTATACACCTGATGAAGTGAAAGAAAACCAAGAAAGAGAGATATTTATGCAAAGATATTTATATATTTGTGTGCATGCTGCCTAAACCACCAAGCTGTCTCTACAATAGAATGTGCTAACAATTTTTATGTTAATTTTATGACAATATCTCTATTACTTACATGAAATTATTTCTATTTCTATGATATTATGTTGGTTTACTATAAAATTGGGTTGGTACCACTCAGGGATCTTTCTCCCTGAACACGCGCCAAGGCAAGGGCACTATTCTATCAGTTACAGGCTTCCAACATCAGTGTGGCTTTCACTGAAGGACAGCAAGATCTCTGAAGGAGGTTATGGTTTGAACCTCCGTCCAGGTGGAACTAACATGGTGACCCTCCTAATAAACTACACATACACCTACTATACACAGAGACACACACACAGACACACACATACTATAGTTGAGAGTCACTGATCTGGTATATGCAGGAATTGACAGAAGTCCAGCATCCTTCAAATTTGAAGACTTAGAGTTCATGTTGCAGCTTACCTCTATCTAATCTCTTGTGCACATTTAACCTTGAACTCTCTAATTCCTCCTCTGAAGTGCCTCTGTCCTGGGTTTTCTAATGGATTCAGTAAAATAGTGTACATGAATATGCTTGTGGCTGTTGACTGGAGATATGTTTTGTGAGAGATATATCCTTCTACCAAAGTATCCACCTATCTGAAAACTTCCATTAGGATTTACAAGTTTAGGTCTATTTATTTATTTAAGTTGGAATCTCACTCTGTCGCCCAGGCTGGAGTGCAGTGGCACACTCATGGCCACCCCAGCGTCGACCTGCTGGGCTCCGGCGATCCTTCCACCTCAGCTTTCCAAGTAGCCGGAGCTACAGGAGTGCGCTATCATGCCCGGCTAATTTTTTGATTTATTGTAGAGATGAGGTCTCGCCTAGTTGCCCGGGCTGGTCTCGAACCCCTGGGCTCAGGCAATTCACTCACCTCAGCCTCCCAAAGTGCTGGGATTACAGGCTGAGCCATTGAACCCGGCCGAATAATTTATTAACAGCGTTTTATATTAAGTCTAAATTCTTTAGAAGGTTGCATTACTCCTCGAAGTCCATTTATTTTTAATATTATTTAACAATGCCCTGAAGAAATTGGGCACATAAAAGGTCAATGCTAGTGTGGAGAAGGAAATAAGCCTAAAAGATAGAGGTATGTTGCAGGAAAAATTTCCCTGAACTGATTTCATCTATTTGCAGCCTTTTTCTCTTTCCTTAGTACACCGAAATGGTTCAGCTGAACAAAGTATTTTAAGACATGGCTTGGCCAGGATTGGTGGCTCAGTCTGTAATCCCAGCACTTTGGGAGGCTGAGGCGAGTGGATTGCCTGAGCCCGCGGGTTCAAGACCAGCCCAGGTACATTAGCGAGACCTTGTCTCTACAATAAAAAATCAAGAAATTAGCCGGGTGTGGTAGTGCATGCCTGTAGTTCCGGCTACTTGGAAGGCTGAGGCATAAGGATCACCAGATCCCAGCAGGTTGACGCTGAGGTGGCCGTGAGCATGTGTGCCACTGCACTCCAGCCTGGATGAAGGAGTGAGACAACAACTAAAAAAAAAAAAAAAAAAAAAAGACATGGCTTTTACAAGTCCAGTAAGTAATACTATTCATTGGTGTGGAAACAAATTACAGAAGAGAGTTGATACAGTGACCCAGCCATGGCATCTTCTACTCCTGATTCCAGGATGGACACCTAACATTGTATTGGTATAATGATGTTAGAGGCTAGAGATAGCAACTCTTGAAAGTTAGAGAGATTTAGGGATGGATCTCCTCAGAGCTACTTTCTTACATTCAGGGTAGTGAAGCTAGATCCCTCGTACCTGAATGAGTGAGATTTGCTTAATGAGCCATCTTCTCTCTTTCTGAAGAGGAGGATGGGCAGATATACCAGTAGGTGATATCAGCTTCAGGTTTCCTAATTGTGGAGTTGCTGGTAACATCTGGCTAACATTCCATTGCCCTATGGGGATTGGGGATTAGGGTTTAGGGAATTGGTGCTAAAATTGCTCTGTTTTTGTCTTGAGTAATAAACTCTCTGTTCTCTAATCCAGAAAGCCTCTTGCCTCCCATCAGATCAAGTTGGATCAAATCTCAGACTCTTCAGTTTCTGACTTAATATGTAGTAAATGAAGTCATTATAGGTGTTAAATTATATCGTATCAGCATGGAGGAGCTGAACATTTTTAGTTTGCTCTTACCTTCTCCAGTGGTAAACTAATAGTATCTAACCATTGTTAGGTTTTATTATGGAACAGACATCATGTTAAGTATTTTCCATGTGTTTTCTTATTTAACGCTTAGAGCATTAGGAGGCATGTAAACCACTATCTAGACTATTTTTACACAAGAACACTGAGGCCCAGCGAGTTGAATTAACTTGTTCAAAGTCACAAGTTTTGCTAGTGGCAAAATAGGAATTCAACTCAAGCCCTGAAAAAGCAGCATCTAAGTCAGTAACCACTACACTTTTGTGTCCCCTGGGATGTAATCTCTGATTTTCCCATAGGTTTGTAGAACATGACCTTGTAAACAAGATTACCAAAGAACCAGTCAAGCCATTTGATTCCACCTTGCTTAATAATTTATTCTCTCTTGTGCACATGGGTATTTCCTTACCTAGAGTCTAATCTATGAAGTTAATGGGGTTGTAACTACATCAGAATTGCCATCTGCCAGCCTACCTTCTGCAGTATGACATTAACATGGTAATAGCTGATTCCGAATAAAGAGTCTGTTAAAAATTCTCCAGGGCCTTTGCAAAGCCATCAGCACTCCTGACTGACTATGTATCCTTGGAAAAATCCGTGTATGCCAACAAGGTATTATAATAAGCCTTCTACATTTAAGGGTTAGGAAAAACCTGCTTCAAATGACTTAGAAGCTAAGAGGGAGAGTGAAAGGAATCAAAGGAGAGATAAAGATAAAGAAATAAAAAGAAAGAATGTAAACAGAGGAAGAGGAATAGAGGGAGAGAGAGAGAGTGCACAAGGAAAGAAGGAAGCTGATAGAGTAAATCAACAGGGCCAGGGAGAGTTGATATTGATTGGGTTTTTGAGAAAATGGGCCAAGGGGCATTAAATTAGAAATACTTAGTGCATAGAGAATGCACTTTCTGGATCAGTCCTAGATCAAAGAGCCCGCAGAAGGCCTGGAATCCACAAGTTTACTTTAGTGCTGGAATATGTTTCATAAAAGTATGCAAAAAAGCCTGGGAAAATTTTTTTTTTTTTTTTTTGAGTTGGAGTCTCACTCTGTCACCCAGGCTGGAGTGCAGTGGCTGCTCCCGGTCACCGCAGCCTTGACCTGCTGGGCTCTAGTGATCCTTTCGCCTCAGCCTTCCAAGTAGCTGGAACTACAGGTGCACGCTACCACGCTTGGCTAATTTTTTTGTAATTTATTGTAGAGATGAGGTCTCGCTTGCCCAGGCGGGTCTCGAACCCGTGGGCTCAGGCAATCCACTCACTTCAGCCTCCCAAGGCACGGGATTACAGGCTGAGCCACCGAGCCTGGCTGGAAATTTTTTAAGGATCACATTTATCCTAAATAAATCAGCAAGGTACCAGCTTAGGCAACATAGTGAGACCTTTTCTCTACAAAAAGTAAAAAAATTAGCTGGGTGTGGCGACATGCACCTGTAGTCTTGGCTACTTGGGAAGCTGAGGTGAGAGAATTGCATGAGCCAGGGAGTTTGAGACTGTAGTGAGCTGTGATCATGCCACTACACTCTAGCCTGGGTGACAAAGTGAGACCCTAACTCAAAAAAAGAGAATGAGAGAGAGAGAGAGAGAGAGAGAGAGAGAGAGAGAGAGAGAGAGAGAGAGAGAAAGAGAAAGGACAGAGAGAAGGAAGAAAGGAAGGAGAGAAGGATCAGCAAAGTTTTTCCATGGTATCAGGCAGGACTTTCTCTAGACTCTTAATTTTCCAGATTATTCTGCTGTCAAATAACACCCAGTAAGAGAGAAAATGGGGGGGGGGGAGGGCACTGCTAGGGAAAGGAAAATAGGGAAAAGTTCTTGAAAAATAGTCAAAGCAAAGAAAAGCACCACATGTGATTGGGAGTTGTAGGCAACCGATGGCTCTTAAAATCTGAGTTTCAAAAAAAAATGCTACTTGGGAAAGAAAGTAGCTGTGTTTCTTGTTTTGTTGTTGCTGTTGGTTTTAGTTTTAGTTTTAGCTTTAGTTTTGCATTTCCACATTGCCCTGGAGACCAGGAGCTGTAGGTAGCTGCTGACCCAAATTATCTATCTCTCTGCTTCTTACAAGTTGGAAGGAAATCCGCTCTGTTAAGTAGCTCATCTAAATTGCAAACAAGAAATTTTGCAGATGATGATAGACATCTAAAACTCCAGGTTTTATTTACATGGAATCTTTGTTTTAAGATACCTTAATTTGCACGTGTAACTACAGAGAATAATGCTGTGTTGGTGTTTGCTAGACATTTCTCCAATACATCATCACAGTTTCTGAACTGTCAGGGTACAGATGGGTAACAAACTTCCTACCTTTGTGCTACAGAAGAAGTAGGAGGCATCACTAAATTGTTTCTAGGATTCTCAGTGACAGATGCTGAGTCACATCAGATTTCTACAATGTATCAGTTTCTATTGCAGCTGTCACAAAATACTGCAAACTTATTAATATATAATAGGTTTGTATTAATATAACACAAAATTATCTTAAAGTTCTGGAAGCCAAAAGTCTAAAATAGGTCTACAGGGCTGCATTCCCTCTAAAGGCTCTGAGGCAGAATTTGTTTCTTTGCCTTTTCCAGCTTCTTCAGGCTGCCCATATTCTTTGGCTCATGACCCCTTCCTCCATCTTCAAAATCAGCAATGTAGCAACTTCTCTCCTCTGGGGTCTCTGCTTCTATCATTATATCTTCTTGTAACTGTGAGACTAGCACAAATTAGGCCCACTCTGTTGATAACAAAATGTCCATTACTTTGTAGGTATAACAGAGCCAAAACCCGCAAATCATGTGGCTCCGGCATGTACAATGGAAAAAGTGTCGATTTCTAACAACACCCAGAATCAACTATTCCTTTTCTTGGAACCAAGAATACCAAGACATGAGTGGGACCTCAATGATGGAACTCTTTCAGAAGCAGGAGATCTGTTGGCTTGGAAGATCCAGAGCTAAAATTTGTGTTGCATTTCCACATTGCCCTGGAGACCAGGAGCAGTAGATAGTTGCTGTCCCCAATTATCTATCTCTCTGGTTCTTACAAGTTGTGAGGAAATCAACTCCGTTAAGCATGTGAATATATCTTATTGTAAATGGTCAAATTTGAAGCCTTCCAATCAGACCCTACCAAGCCAATGTTCCTGAATCTTTTCCCTTGTTCTCTGACCCCTTAAAACTTGTCCCAGACCCCAAATCAGGGAGACAGATTTGAGCCCACTCCTTTCTCCTTGCTAGCCTGTTTTGCAATAAGGCCTTTTTTCCCTTCAATAGCTGGTGCCATAGTTATTGGATTCTGTGTGCATCAGACAGCAAGCCTATTTTCTCGATAATATTCTCTCTCTCTCTCTCTCTGTCTTATGGACCCTTGTGGTTATACACTTGAATAATTCAGGGTAAACTCCTCATATCAAAATCCTTAATTACGTTTTCAAAGTCTCTTTTACCATATAAGGTAAAATAGTCATGGGTTCAGAGGTTTTGGATGTGAACATCTTGGGGGGTCATTATTCAGCCTACCATATGCGGTCTTACATAAGAGCAACATGTTAAAATATAAGGTATATGAATATATTTACCAATTAGAACCATATATATGTATTAAAATTTCATATATTTGATGTAAATAGTACTTATTGTAGTTATTTTAATGTCATTTGGGTCTTGGTTCTCCAGCTGAAAAGCATGGACTATGTTGTTTAGAATACAGAGGTGTTGCTATATTTTTCTAATTTATTGACTTGCAGTTTACTAGGTAAGAAATCCTTCTGAGTCCAAATGCCTAGATAAAAGAATGGTGGCAGGGTCCTTAGTTCTCAATACTGCAAATATCTAGGTATTGACATACAGATATTCAAATATTGACATGCAGAACTAGACTTGGTTCTAGACAATGACGTACAGAGATTTCAATAACAGCAATAGAAATACATCAGCTATCCATAATTGACCACTGATTCTGCTTGGAACTGGACTGAATATTTTTCATATGTTATCTTATTATTACTTAGCAGGATTTTCCGAGGCTGGTATACCTGTCTTGATTTTACCTATGGGGCAACTAAGGATCAGAAAGAATAAGTAACTTGCTCAAAACCAAAAAATGACTGTAGCTAGTTGCAATCTCAAGTGACACCTATTATTCTTTCAGAGGGGGAAATGTGGAGACCCTCCTTTGCATACACATACACACATGCATGTACGTGTGCATGCTCATACATCTGCTTGTGCATGTGCATACATGCTCCTGTGTTCTTTCATTTGACTGACGAATATTTGATGTTTGGAAAATTCTAATTTTCTCTTTTTTAAATAGATTAATGGACAAGATTAGATCCAAATGAAAGTTAATCAGTTGAATTTTGAAAACGTGAAGCATCAGGACATTAGATACTTCAAATGTAGTTCATCTTCATTACTCCACAGCGTTCTCTCCTTCCATCTTTATTTTATTATTATATTTTAGAGCTGGCTGAGTTCTTGTAGTCGAAATGACTTAATTGTCATTACTGTTGTGTAAATTTCCTGTTTGATTTCATTATTTCCTCATTATTCCTCACAAAGGGTGGTAACCTCATTGTCTTCTTTTTTCAACCTACTGAGGAAAGGTCCCTCCCTGAGCATCATGCCACTGACCCAGATTAAACATTTGATTTGAAAGAAATCGCTTGAAGATCACACCACTTGGGTGAGTGGGGGCTCCACTGGTTAGCCTCAGAAGCCAATGGTAGTCTTTGGTCATATTCAACTCATATCCCAAGAATCACCAATAACAATGATGAGGATAAAATCGCCTCAAAAATAGGGAAGAAAAAAAATGGCAGATACCTGTTGGATGAATGGCTTTCAAAGCCCCAGGAAAACTAACTGTTAGTCCCTAGAGTCGTGCCCTTTATGGAGAGCAATTCTGAAAGAAATTTTCAGACTTCTATTTAGACTGGTTACCTAAGGAAGAATGGAAGGAGCAAAGAGAGGTGAGAGGTGGAGAATGGAGAGGTGAATAGGGGTGCAAGTTCAATGGAAAATCCTTAGTTTTCAAGTCAACATTGCAAAGTTATCACCAACAGGCTCGTGTGCTTGCAACAGATTCCTCTTTCCTAGAGGTTCTTTCAAGTGCACCTTTGTTTGACCTTCCACCTATTTGTACATTTTTAAAATTTCTTTTAAAATACAAGCAAAAGTGGACTAGGAGAGTCCACACCCCACCCCTCTTTTGCTTTCAGAGACTGTTAGTCCAAGTCATCATGAGAACTGAGGCCATGTGATCTGTTCTGTTGCCTTTATCAGGAGATCAGGCCAAAATCTTGTAATAAACATTCAAATACTAATTTATGTTCTTGTTCATCTTGTACAAAAATACAAAAAATGTGTCCCCCTAGGTCATTTTCCTGACACTGTAAAGAAAGAGCATCAGACTTGGAGTCAAAAGATGTCGGTCCAACACTTGACTCTTTTACTAGTCACGGAACCTCTCTGATTCTCAGTGTTGTCATTATTAAAAATTGGGAAAATAATGTCCATCAGGAAGTCTTGTTGTGAAAATCAAATGCAATTGTGGTTGTGAAGGTTCTTAACAAATTATTTAGTGCAATTCAGGTGTATTTATTGTTACATCAAGAAGGAGCTAGACAGTTTGGAATTTACATAATTAAAGAAATCAGTGTGGAAAGGGACCTTAAGACAACAAAAAAACACAAGTCACAGAGAACAACAGGAAACCATATAATTGTTAAAAGCTATGAAGAACCTTAGGGATACCCTTAAAGTTACAGATAAAGGGTTTGAGGCACTAAATTTTACCAGGTCTAACACCTCATAGGTCTAGAAGCCAGGTCTTTTAATTCTCAATCCAAATCTTGTTCTGTGGTGAAACAGAGCTCCAAAGGTTTAAGGGTACCTTAAACTATTCTCTTCAAAATGTCTACAGATGGCCATATAAGTGAACCCCTAAATAAACAATCATTCAGTTTAGAGGGAAATTTTGGGAAAAGAAAAGAGGTAAGGATTTATACGTTCAGAGTACATTTCTAAGAAATGGCAATCAATAGATTAGTTCATTAAGCAACTTTTATTTGCGCTACAGCTTTAATCATGGTGCTATATTGAAGCTGTATAAGGTATATATTATATTACAGGGGACACAGTTCTTAAAGAACTCACAATCTAAGGAGGTTGTAAGTTTGTGAGTGATAAAGAGAGATGAAAAATATACTATATCAATTACACAAAGTTCTGAAGCTTGACTCTACGTAAGTTGGATAAGGGAAGGATGCTTTCTTGGGGGATCATGAGAAAAGCAACATGGTGGAGAGAGTACTTAATAAGGCTTTGGAGAATGAGCAGAGATTTCCCGATTGAAGGTGAGTGGGAACACTGGTCCATCCTATGCAGAGGAAGGAGTTACCTGGGTGGAGAGAGCAAGCAGAGCAGCTGGGCTGGATCACTAAGTTTTTATTGAGGTATTCTGGGAGATAAGAAAAATAAATACAATAAATCAAATCATAGTCCATAAAGCATTCTTGATGTGTGAACCACATCTAAAATAATTTCTATGTTCACTGTTCATATTTCTTATGATGAATTGAAAGTCTTCTAGACAATATGTACAATGAATGTAATGGACTGTGACAGCTACAGATTTTAAACACCTGGCATATTCACCCATCTTCCTTTTTCTGGTTCCCTTACAAATCTGCTCTTTTCTTCTATATAACCCTAGTAGGTCTCTTTGTCACTAAGAGAGGAGGGAACATGCACCAAGCTTGACCAGTCATGGTATATTACACTAGTCATAGTATTTGGTTCAAAGGTGAGCATGAAGACCACACCAGACCAGTCATAGTCATTTTCAACCAGAAGCCTCAGAAATGATCAATCTTTGCCCTTGAGTTTACTAGACGAGGAGGATGGCAATCTTGACTGGCATGTGGGAATGGCAGACTCTCTCCTTGACTAAGCTTTGGTTAGCCTCCTCTGAGCTCTCTTCTTCACTAAACCTTGATCTTGGTCTTCTGTGTCCATCCTGTCCTTGCTGGGCCTGTATAGCCCATTAGCAAGAATCCTGCTTAGTTTAGTAAGAATCTCTCCATCCTTGATATCTAATAATCTTTGATGTCTGATCAAGTTTTTCATTTCCCACCACTGATGTATAAGTCCTTGACCAGCCTTTAGCAAGACTCTTGTCAGTTTAGTATCTCCTTAGCCTTCTCTTTTGAGTAATTTCCCCTTCCCTCATCCCCTCACCCCCTCCCCCCACCCTCTTCTTGGCTATAAATCTCTACTTGTCCCTGTTATATTGGTGTTGAGCCTGGTCCCTCTCTCCTTACTGCAATGATCTTGAATAAAATCTTCCTTACCACTTAAGCTAATGTCATGAAAGTTTTTTCTTTAACAGGGTGTAACTTTTTCCAGTTCTCCTGCTTTCTTTCTGTGTCCTTACTGAAATTCACAGTGTCTTGACTTCTCTGTGACCCAGCCAGCAGCAGTTTTTTTTTTTTTCCTGGTAGGCTTGAATCCAAACCAGGGCCTTGACCATTCTCAGGCACTGATAAAAGTATCTAGGTTGTTGTCCAAAACATTGAAAGAAACTGCTCCCTGCCCTGAGCCAAATTCCTTAAACCCTTATATATACTACACACCCTTAGCGTCTCACTGTGGACATACCCAGGCAGAACATCTCTTTTCTGTTGCTGTCCATTATATGGATACACTGCAACACTCTGTGTGCAAATTCCCCTAACAAATGCTCTGGACTGATCACTCTGATGTCTAGTACTTCTTTCTTTGGAATCCCAACTGGCCCCATCTAGGGAAGGTTTGGAGCACTCCCTTGTGGGAACTCTCCTGCCACCATTTTTGGGGTAATTCCAGTAGGTACAGTGGAATGGAACATAAGGGCTAACAGGACTCAGCAGGGCTGAAAGACTAGGAGGCAATTAATTGACCACATTTGTGACCTTATTCCTGAAAACCAGATGCATCCAGGACTTTCTAGTCATGTGAGCCAATTTTCTCCTTTTTATTTAACCTGGATGATCTTGGGGTTCTCTTACTTGTCACTTAAAAAGTCCCAATAAATATAACATGTCCCCATTGCTCTTAGGAAGCTAAACATAGGCTAATTGAGTAAAGCAGTATTAAAGATAGAAATCCAAAAATGTCCAGATTTTACTGTCATTCCTCCCAATGGCAATGGGAATAACAGTTGGTATTTCTTGTAGGTATTTTACTCTTTCCAAAACTTAACAATTTAAAAACATCTGTTAGAAGACAGACACTGTACTAGATAGTTTTACATAGGCCATTTTATTTCATCCTGCCTTTTGAAAAAGTCCTTACTGTTTGCCTTCAAGTTGCACATTCCTTCATCTACATCTCGCTAAATATCTTTTGACAAGAAATTATTTATGTTTTTCCTTTTTTCTTCTTTTTAAAATTGTGGTAAAAAATTTACAATTGTAATCACTACATTGTTTTTTGATTAGTTTTTTCAAACTCAAGCAAATGTACTAGAAAATAATGGAACAATCTTAAATTGATCATACTTAGTTTCTGTCCTTTAGTTACAGTTAAAAGGCATACCTAATAACATGCAGAAAGGCCTTTGTGGGTCAAGACATTAAACACTCCCTGGAAAGGCCTGTGATGCCACTAGGATGTTATTGCTTGATTGCATTGATGTGGAAGCAACCCAAAGTGTAGACATTTGCACAGCACAGGGATAGCATTTCACAGCCCTCTCATAAAAGCACTTTTACTAACTTTCAAACTGGACAAGCAAGTTTTCTGCTTTGTGAGAAATTTTCTTTGGCCAAAATTTTTTTTGGCTCATCTGAAAGGGAGGCAGCAACCTATTACGAAACCCCTTGAATCCTTAAAGGCATGGTAAGTTTCACAAATACCAAAATTATGTTCCCAATCTTAAATCAGAGTAAAGTTACTTACTTAAAAAATTGTGTTTGTTTATTTGTTTATTGAAAAGGGGTCTTACTATGTTGCCCAGGCTGGCCTGGAACTCCTGTGTTCAAGCAATTTTCCTGCCTCAACCTCCTGAGTAGCTGGGATTATAAATGAGTGCCACCATAACCAGCACTTATTTTTTTCAAAAAAAAAAAAATCTTATAGTTGTGGGGTTCATGTAAGGATTTGCTGCATAAGTAAGTTGCATGCAGGTGAGGTTTGAACTTCTAGCACTCACTCCACCTGGTAGTGGACCTGGTACCAAATGGGTGGTTGTTTGCCCCTTATCACCCCTCCCTCCCTCAGCAGTGTCCCAAATTTGTTGTTCCTACCTTTGTGCTCTTGTGTCCAATTTTCAGGGCCTACTTACGAGTGATAACATGTGGTATTCAATTTTTCAGTTTTTTGTTTCTGTGATAGTTCACTTGGAAAGATGGTTTCATGCTGTGTCCATGTTACTCAAAGGACATGATTTTGTTCTACTTTATGACTGTGTGGTATTCCATTGTATGAGGAGGGGACCCAACCCCTCCCAGAATTTATTTATAAAAATTGCGTATTTATTCTTACATGTTCAAACTTCAGTCACCTTCAAAGTAATCTTCATTTGATGCAATACACCTATTGAGACGCTTTTTCCACTGCTCAAAACAGTTTTTGTACTCGTCAATTTGGACGTTTTTTAGTGCTTCTGTCATTTTTTTGGTTTACCTCTTCCACCATGGCAGAACGTTTTTTTTTTTGTTTTTTGTTTTGTTTTTTTTTTTGAGTTGGAGTCTCACTCTGTCGCCCAGACTGGAGTGCAGTGGCCGCTCCCGGCCACCGCAGCCTCGACCTGCTGGGCTCCGGCGATCCTTCCGCCTCAGCCTTCCAAGTAGCTGGAACTACAGGCGC
>CAUYQG010030422.1:0-16266 GCA_963574415.1 Tarsius wallacei | reverse complement strand
GCTACCACGCCCGGCTGATTTTTTGATTTATTGTAGAGATGAGGTCTCGCCAAGTTGCCCAGGCGGGTCTCGAACCCACAGGCTCAGGCAATCCACTCACCCCAGCCTCCCAAGGTGCGGGATTACAGGCTGAGCCACCGAGCCCGGCTTCTTTTTTATTTTTTTGAGTAGGGATCTCACTCTGTCACCCAGGCTGGAGTGCAGTGGCACGATCATGGCTCACCGCAGCCTTGACCTTCTGGGCTTAAGCGATCCATCTTCCTCAGCCTCCCAAGTAGCTGGGACTACTGGTGTGAGCCACCATGCGTAGCTAGTTTTTTAATTTTTTTTGTAGAGATGAGGTGTCACTATGCTACCCAGGTTGGTCTTGAATGCCTGAGCTCAAGCAATCCTCCCACTTCAACCTCCCAAAGTGTTGGGATTACAGGCGTGATCCATCATGCCCGGCTCAGCTTTCCTATTCTTTAAAGTTAGCGTTGACCACGCAGTTCTGGCCAGTGAGACACAAGATGAGGGGTTTCTGGGAAACTTTTGTTGTCCAGATACATGCACCACCTCTTCCTCCTTCCTTCTGTTTTCCTCCTGCTTGGAATGTGGGTGAATATCTGGAGATATAGCAGCTGTGTTGTGACTATGAGGTTACAAGCTTTAGGATCAAGGCCAGTGTGATAAGCGTGATGGAGCAGAAAGATAAATATGGCTAAAGTCCCTGATGTTGGCTGGCTCTTCGTAGACTCTTTGTTGTGTGATAAAAATAAACTCTCATCTGTTTACGTCACTGAAGAAGAGCTATTAACTGCAGCTGACCACAGCCCTAAGTAATGCACCCTTCTTCCAGAATCTCATCTGAAATGTATGCTGCAAGTGTATGACACTCACGTGCCCTGGACTGGATGACAGTCAATGTGGATGGAGTAGAGTGACATGCAATGAGGAGTAGCGTGTGCTAGCTCCTGAATCAGATAGATCTGGGTTCAGAGCCAAGAGCAAGCTGCCACTTACTAACTGTGTGACCTCAGTCAAGTCTCTTTACAGGTCTGAGCCTCATTTGCCTCCTCTGTAAACTGGGGTCATAGTATCACGTACTCCATGGTTGGCTGCAAGTCTTTGATGGTGAATGTGAAAAGTTTAGTCTTGTGCCTCTTCTAGAGTTTTTTTTCCCCTTATTCCATCCAGGTGTCAAACTCCCTTCCCACCACTCACCCATGTATGTTAAGCATTCTCGCCTCTGAGCCTTTGTTCACACCATGCCCCCACCTAGAATTTCCTTCCCTTGATTTCCATTCATCAGAGTCCTATCCAGCTCTCAGAGCTCTCCTCTGCCAAGTCCCCCATCATGTCTAGCTGCAGGGAATGCTGTCTTACCAATCGGGGTCATTCCCAAGAATGGCAGTGCTGTTAAGTATTTAAACTGGGGCTTCAGACTGAGGCAGAGCAGACAACTTCCAAGTCCTAGCTGTGTAATGTGAGCTTCCTGGAGACCACCCCACTCCAAGGAAGTAGGCATCATTCGAGGTTGGGAAGTGGTAAGGAACACAGAAGGAGACCCAAGTTGTAGTTCCCCAGGAGGAGAAATCTCCAATGCTACCCAGAGTGCCAGGCCTGGGTGGGGGTAAAAAGTCATAGAAGCTATCTTGGCTGTCATAGTCAATTTTGCACTGCTATACCAGCAAAACACAGACTGGGTAGTTTGTAATAAACAGAACTTATTGGTTCATGGTTCTGGAGGCTGGAAAGTCCAAGATTGAGGGGCTGCCATCTTGCAAGGGCCTTCTTGCTGTGACATTCCATGGTGGGAAGGCAAAGAGCTGGGGGGTGGAGGGGGGAGAGAGAGAGAGAGGGAGGATGAGAATGAGAGAGAGAAAGCGAGCAAAAGAAGGGGATCAAACTTGTCCCTTCATAGGAAGCCTACTCCTGCAATAAAGAGCCTCTTGTGATAACAGCATTAATCAGTTTACAAGGGCAGAGCCCTCCTGACCTAATTACCTCTTAAAGATCCCACCTCCCAGTACCACTACACTGGGGATCAAGTTTTCAAATTCAAGTTCAACACATGAATTCTGGGGGACACATGCAAACTACAGTACCAGCTTTGTGTCTTTTCTCAACTGTGGCCTCTGACTACCTGTTCACATCATCCATGGTCAGAGAAGTGTGGTTTGAAAGCTGCTTTGAAAGGTTCCTAGGGCTGGGACTTTCACACATGCTCTCTTCTCCAGCTGGCTCAGGCTTGAGTCTGTTTGTCTGTCCAAACTTTCCCCATAGCTGCCTCGCAGGGCAGGCAAATAGAGGGAATTGATTAGAGAGACAAGGAAAGAGCTGGGAAGCCAAGCAGGATGATGAGGCAGCCTAGGGCTGGAGTGGTAACAGGAGGGGATGGTGTTTCCTAAAGCCCAGGAACTGAGGTCACCATGATGGGACTGCCTACTTGGGAGCCAGAGCAACAGAGACACTGCATTGCCAAAGACAGAGCAAAAAGTACCCAGGCTTGTCCCACCTCTGGTCTGTCAGTCTTTTGCCATTGCCTCCCATTGGTCAAACAGAGCAGGAATCCCCTTGGCAAGGGAGCCTGGGAAATGTATTTCCCTGTAGAGCAGGAACTGTATCAGAAAGTACATGGGAAAATGCTCACATTGTGAGTGGGGAGATTAGGACCAGTTCCATAGTGTTCACTGTGTAGGCTCAGAGCTTTTCAACCTGGAAGGAAGCTCAGAGTACACCGGGGACATCCTGCCACTTGAAGTATGAGCAAACTGAGACTCTGAGAGAGAGAGAGAGAGAGAGAAAGAAAGGGAGAGAGAGAGAGAGAGAGAGACTTGCTCAAGTTTTCACAGCTAATCTGGAGCCAGAATCCCATTCTCTATACTTCAAGAGATGTCTTTCCCTCTGGATACTCCTGATGGCTCAGCCCAGCCCCAAGTTCCAGACACTCTACAGACGTGCTACCTGTCTCTTCTGCCAAATGTTTAAGTTGCTCCACTAAAACTCAGCTCCCCATGCTCGGACATGAGCTCAGCCAGAATTTCACATGACTGAGCCCTCTATCTTGCAGGGAGTACGAAGCCCATGCTCAAGGGATAACAAGTCACTTTACCTGAGCCAGGTGGGCACAGGCATGACTGGAAAAAGTCCAGGAAAAAATTCAGACTCAGTAGGCCATGGAGAAAGCTCAAAATAAATAGCACTGTGCAAGAAGTCCAGGTGATTCCCCAACCCAAGGAGGAATGCACCAATGGCATAGATTGTGCCATGGATTATCTCCCTTGGCAACCGGCATCTCGTTGCATCTTCATTCCACAACCTTTACTGGGCATACCTAGGCCCCAGGCCTGTGCTGAGCCCTGTACACGGGTTGCCTCATATTTCCTCTCGTCATCCCTTCAAGTGGGTATTATTAGCCTATTTTCACATGAGGAGAAACTAGGCTCAGAGTTGATCCATTTTTCACCATCCTTTACTCAATCCTTCAACAAATGTTTTCTGAAGATCCCCCTGTTGGCTAGGCAGTGTGCTAAGCCTTCTTTAGTCATTATCTTATTTAATCCTCAAGTTGACATTGTAATATGCTATGATGCTTATTTTTCAGACAAGGAAGCTGAGGCTCAGATAACTTATTGATTTTATTTATTCTTCTTTATTTATTGAATTCTGAAATAGGTCAACTGACTGCTCTACCATGGGGCAGGAGTGGCCAGGGCACAGGCCAGGCCTGCTGTCTCCCTGGAAGTCTGTCCTAAATGTCTTTCCTCCTAGAAATGGGAGTTGACCCATTTTCCCCCATCTATAAGTCAGTAGATGGAGGATTCGTGGACAAGACTTGAGGTCCCTTCCTAGACCCCTGCCCTTTGGGCTCTCAGCTTTGCTGTGTTGGTGGCCTGACACAGGTTCATTTCAGCCTCAGATTTGCTTTCCAAGAGAGTCAGGGCTGGGCCCTTTTCTTATTTGACTGATGAAGGTAGAAGCAAGTCCCTTAGCATATACAGTCTGAAACGGCAAGCTGAAGAGTGCAGGGGACCTCGTGGTGCCCTAGCCAGGTCCTCTCTATTAATTAGGCAGAGACACCTAGCCCTTAGTGACTGTGAGTACTGGTGTCAGTGGCTCACAGGTTCGCCTTTCTCCAGACAGTTGTCCTGGGAAGATTGTAAGTCCTCTTGCCTGGGAGGTTGAACACCCCAATGCTCGAGAATGACCTGTAGCCAATGATTAACTGACACGGGACAAAAGCCTGGAGCCCTCGCGTCTGTATGGAAGCACTTCTGAGTGGTAAGTCATGCTCCAGGGACCCCCATGGCCAGGCCGAGGCTAGGACCAAGCTATCACTCAGCTCCTTCCTTTATTACACTTCTCTTACTCTCATTCATCCCCCGGAAAGTATTCCCTGTTCTGGTCTCTGCTTCTAAGAGTTCTTGTTCTCCATGAAAGCATGTACTGCACTGTCTTGTGGTTGTCTGCTTATGGATCTGTTTCTTTTCTTTTTCTTTTTTTCTGAGTCACAGTCTCACTCTATCACCCAGGCTGGAATGTAGTGGCATGATCGTGTCTTACCACCGCTTTGAACTCCTGTGCTAAGGTGATTTTCCCACCTCAGCCTCCTGAGTAGCTGGGACTACACACATGTGCCACAACACCCGGCTAATTTTTGAATTTTTTTGTAGAGATGAGGTCTTGCTATGTTACCTAGACTGGTCTCGAATTCTTAGGCTCAAGCAATTCTCTTACCTCAGCCTCCCAAAGTGCTGGGATTACAAGCGTGAGCCACCATGTCTGGCCATATCTGTCTTTTTTGATTGACTGAAACATACTCAATGACAGGACTGAGTTGTAGTCAACTTTGTGTCTTCCTGCTCAGTGCCTGCCCCTGGTGAACTCTAGTGATACAAACAATAACAACAATAATTCTAAACATTGCTAACACTTCACAAGAATTTACTATGCTTCAAGCACAGGTCTAGTGATTTTATGCATATCAATGTACTTATACCTTCCTATAATCCTCTTAAATAGAAAAGATTATTTATTATCCCATTTTGCAGATTAGGAAACTGAGGCCAGAGAAGAGCTACATAGGGAAAGAATCGGGACTTGAATACTGTACTCCTGGCTCTTTCCTGGGATTCTCTCTGTCTCTGCTCAGAGAGGAGGCACAGCCATCCTACATAGGCAGGTGAAAATTGTTCAAAAGTTTCTCAAACAGTATTCCTCATTCCACCATCTAGGTGTAAGAAGGTAGCAGTCATGCTCAGCAAAAGCAAACCACAACAAACCTAAGTACCCTGGTCTCAAGGCACGCATCATGCAAAAATGGGGAGGGTAAATTGATTATAGAATGTCATATGTCAGCTCCAATCCACCTTTCATCAGCTTAGGAAACAAAGACACTCCAGGAGTCTGCCCGAGTGTGAGCCGGGGAATAGGGTGGGACGGAAGCTCTGTCCTCATTCACAGGCCATCTTTCTCCTTGGAGGCATCCTCACCTCCACTAGAGACACCTCAACTCCTCAGACACAACATATCTCTTTGCTCTTTCCACTCAGGATTGAAGCCATAGACAGGATCTCAGCACCTCAAGGCTAGAAGGGGCGTCCCCAACCCATCCCCAACTCAGGAGTAATCATAATAGCAATAAGATGACCTAACATGTAATAAGCACTGAGTTTGTCACAAGCACTGAGCTAAGTGCTTCAGGCACTTGTCTCAACCACTCTAGGAGGTAGGCACCGCAGCAGTTAGCTGCAATTTGCTGAAGAAATGAGCCATAGAGAGTTGAAGTAACTTGCTTAAGATTATACAGAAAGTAAGCATATCCATTAGGGTATCATCAACTCTCTAACAAGCAGCCCCTGAAATGGTATTGCTTAACACAGTTGAAATTCTAGCCTGTAATCCCGTGCCTTGGGAGGCTGAGGTGAGTGGATTGCCCGAGCCCGCGGGTTCGAGACCCGCCTGGGCAACTTGGTGAGACCTCATCTCTACTATAAATCAAAAATTAGCCGGGCATGGTAGCGCATGCCTGTAGTTCCAGCTACTTGGAAGGCTGAGGCGGAAGGATCGCCAGAGCCCAGCAGGTTGAGGCTGCAGTGGCCGGGAGCGGCCGCTGCACTCCAGTCTGGGCGACGGAGTGAGACTCCAACTCAAAAAAAAAAAAAAAAGAAATTCTAGACAGTCCTGAGCCTCTAGACTCCTAACCTTCCAGTGTAGGTGTTCCTGGTTACTGGTCCAGTCCTCAACATGGTGCTCTGGGGACCCTGACTACTGCCTTTTGGTAGCTCTGCTATCCCTAAGGCCTTGCCTCTGTCAACACACTCACCCAGTGAAGAAGAGAGAGTGTGGGGCGGACACACCTACTCCTTAGAGTCTTGGTCCAGAAGTAACATGGCATGCATCACCTTCTTTCATATTCTACTGGTGAGAATCGGTGATGCAGCCATTTCCATGCAAGAGGGGAAGACAGTGACATCTCAAAGACAGCTCTGCACTGTAGAATGAAAGGGATGCATGTGGGTGACAGCCAGCTACCTTTGCCACAATAAGTCTACAGAAGGTAGCAGGAGGGGGAGGGAGAATAAGTCGGCATTATAACCTTATATGCCCCTTTTAACAAGCACACAGGAGTTTTCCCAAAGCTTCTGTGGGAGACCTCCACTTAGATTTCACTGGCTGAAACATGGTCATATATCTACTCCTAGCTGCAAAGGAAGCAGGAAGACAGAGAATAAGATTGTCATAATTAGCTTATGTCCACCATGTTCCCTCACCTGGAAGTGAGTATTCCTTCTAGAATTAAAACAGGATGCAATTAGCAGGAAAGAAAGGGAATCCATGGATACAGAGTCACCAGCTACTGAGTCTATCACACATTCATTTATTCAAAGTCTGTTCTATAAAGTCTACCCCCAGTTTCATCAGCCATGGGAGGAGGGAGACAGAGGCCCTGGGTTTAGAGATTTGTGTGTTTTGTTGTTAAAGTTTCAAAGCAAGTGAGCTGTGCCTCATTTTTCCCCCAGCAAACTGGAGCTATTGGTAGTACCCATCTCCTAGGATGGTTGAGATGACTGCATAAAACACTTAGCAGAGTGTCTGTCACGGAGTAAGTGCTCATGTGCTAGGCACAGTGCCAGCTGCTTGGAAAGGTGCTCTTTCCATCCTCCAAGGTCACTCTGACCTTACAGCACTAAAGCTGGTCTCACAGGGCTACCAGGAATCTCGAGGGAAATAAACCCCAGAGTCACCTTCCAGAATCTTCCTTGACTTTGTGGCTGCATTAGATGCTTCTGACAAATCAAGGTCATCTGTCTTCTTTGAGATGGCCTGAAACAAATCTCAGGGTCCTAGGGTCAGACATGCAGATAGCATGACCAGATGTGAGGGCATCTCCACCCCGCCCCACCACCACAACGCCATTAGCAGAGGGATGCTGAGGAACTGGGAGCCCGCCCCACAAGCCACCCCTCTGCCTGGCTCCCCGGAGGGCAGTAGGGAGGGGCCTTTCCCATCATTTCTGATGACTGAACCAAGTTCATGTTCAGAATGTATATAAAGTTATTTGGGCCAAATTTCCATGTTAACTGTTCAGATCAGAAATGCTCAATGTCAGTTAAATTTGGTTGGATTATAAGACAACATAGTCAAGATCAAGAACATGTGGCCTGATTTGATTTAACCCAGAGAAGAAATGCCTTTTCCCTTCTGCTCAGCTATAACATTATACATATAAAGATACATACACGCTTGCTCTCTGCCAGAAATGTCAACTGCTTTTGATCTCTCCCTTTAGATATTAAAGCTCCCCCCTGCTCACCCCTCTGCCTGGCGGGCCCCGTAAGGGCTTTCAAACCAATAAACAGGCCCCGAGCTGCTGAGAGGGTGGAAGCTGTTTGCCTCTTGGAGCCGGAGCCCCGTGGCCGAAGGTCGTGTTTAATCAGCCTCAAGGTTTTGGTTAACATTGAATTGGAGTTTAAAATAGCATTTCAATAACCTCGTCCCTTCCACTCCCCCTCATCAGCAATGGGAGGAGGGAGACCAAGGCCCGTGGGTTTGGGGTTTGTGTGTTTGTTGTTAAGATTCTGAAGCAAACGAGCTGTGCTTGGCTGGTGGCCACAGCAGAGAGCTCCCCTCCTGGCTTCAGGGAGGGACCTGGCCTGAGTGCCAGAACCGGGTCTTGAGGGCCCCCTGGAACAGGGCTTGACGTAACAGAATGCCAGCTCAGTCGAAGACATGTTTCTTTCTCTTCTACGCAGAATCTAAGGATGGATAGCGCTGTTCAGAAGAGTGCATGGGGCCACCCTTATGTAAATTCTCAGTTACACCAACCACAGAGGCGTGAGGGGACAACAGAGGTGTTGCAATCTTACTTCAGGCTGACTGTAAGCTCACCCAAGACTGAAGATGGCAGGAAGCACTCACTGCTGTTGCGGCCCTGAGAGGGGTCTTCTATGCCACACAAAGTCTCCTGAGATGGCTGTTTGGTTGCTTCTGCTCTCTCCATTTTCCTCCCTTTTTCTGATTTCTTGGCCCTCACTGGATAGCTCAAATAGCCTTGGCTAACTCAGTCTCCCCCACCTCCTTCTTCTTGCCTGTAGTTTGCACAGTGCTCTGTGAGTGCATTCTCCTGAGACAGGGAGGAACTTCTTGGGATAGCCTGGGTCTTATTCCTGTCCCTCTAGAGAATGTAACATCTTGAGTTGGGACTGCCTGGGACAGTCCAGTCTTTGTTCCCTTCTCTTCTGCAAGCAAGATTCCTTTCAAAGCTTTGTCTGGTAAGTCATGTGGCCCTTGAGACTGCCTTCAGGGTCCTTCTTTCCATCCTCTATCCTCCACCCAGCCACCTCTGGAGCCTTAGGAGGATCTTAGGCTTTTGTTGTTGCTCTTGCTGCCTATCTGTGGGTAATGAATCCACTTCATGTAACTTGTTGTAGGTGAGTGTGTTCTGGCTCATAGACTCAGGCAGTTGGTAAAATTGTAGCCCAGGATGCAGTGGGTGGGAGTGTTCAGAATCCTATTCCTAGTGACTGGCGTAGTGAAGGTCTTGCTATCCTCTACACTGGAAGAGTCCTCCCTTGGGATGGGTTATTAGTGCACCTTCTCCACAACCCTCCTACTACAGAATCCTGGGCCTGTCCTGGTGGCATCATTCCTGGCCCATCCTTGGATTCTGGTGGTAGACAAGACTCTGAGATAACTTTGGTTCTTCTTAATAGAGTCTTCCTATTAAAGCATTATTTCAATATGTTATTATGCTTAAAAATACCCTCCTCATCTGGCTACCCAGTGACTCTGTGGGCTAGTCTCCAGTTTGGTGTCCAATAGGTCAATCATTCTGTATTATTCAGTGTAGGGTAGGTTGTGCTGTAATAACAAAATAACCATATCTCAACCCAACAGGAGCTTGTTTGTCACCCACAAAATGCCCTGTGCAAGTGAAGCAGCTCCTCAGGGTACCTCATTTCCATGCAGTGACTCAGGGCTCCAGGCAGCTGCCCTTAGCTTAGCACATGGCCAGCATGACTTCTGAAGAGATAACCGGAAGACTGGACAACGGTTTTTAAATGATTTGGCCCAGAAGTAAACTCCATCACTTCTGCTCACAGCCCACCCATCAGAACTGATTGCATGGCCCTCCTTTCTGCATGAGATCTGGAAAATATGAGGGAACATGTGGATATTAGGTGAGCAGGAAATTCCTCTGCCCCATACCTCATCTCTCCATATCTTGGAGAAGTCACTGCTGAACCTATTGTTGGGGCTGACCTGGGATATGCCAGCACCCTGAAGCAGTGATGAAAGAGACATCCCCAGAAGAATTCTAGCAGCCAACATTTGTTGAGTATTTTCTCCATGCCGTGCATGTGCTTAATGTTTTCATGTCTTACTTATTTCTCTCAATGACCCTAGGAGGACGTTTCTATGTTTCTGCTTACTGCCAGTAATCCGAGGCTCAGAGGAGTTAAGAGATTTGCCTAAGTCTCTCAGTCAGCACTGGGCAGAGGCCCGGGTTCACACTGTAGAGGTTCTCCTGCCAGGGTAACACAGTGCACTTGGTTCCTGGACCTCAATGCCCTGGACTGTGCATGTGTCAACTCCAAGGGGACATTGTGCTTCCAGAGGGGATAGTCTTCAGTTTCTGCCATAGCAGATGGAATGCCAGTCACCCCAGAACACCCATCACCTTGAGACCTTGCCCCTCAGGAGACTGAATCCCCTCTGGCCATGCCTTCTCATTGGGCTCAGCATCGCCAGGGTCAGGTTCTCACAGACTGGCTGCTCCAACCCTGCTCCAATGCCCAGAGGATTTGGCTGAGGATATCATCAGTGCCTGTGGACCTCTGGTGAGCAATTCTGGTGTCCAGGAAAGAGAGGCAGGCAAACCCCAGGGCTTGTCCCCCATGCTGAGCAGCATGGTCAGCAGCCCCCAGGAGAGAGAGAGAGAGGAGTCACCTCCCAAGGGCCCCCATGTCTCAGTCTCCTTGCAGCTCAAGGGGAGCTGGTTTTGCCCTCTATAGGCCTGACAAGTGGGGGCCAATAAGAATCTGATCCAAAGCTAACTGACAAGGGACTGGGATAGTTCATGGTCAAGTTCTGAGCCAGGGCCCAGGAACTGGGTGTGCATGTGCAGGGAAGCTGGTTGAAGGGGCAGGAAGTTCTGCACTTATTCTGCCACTTACTGGAAGCCCATAGTGGTGCCAGGCTCTGTGTTCAGCCCAGAGAGATGAATGATACTACAGGGACTGAAGACTGGTGGGGTTGGGTATGTGGTGGGGCCCAGGGTCTCTTCCCTGCAGGGACTTCCCACCTCCCACATTCCCCACACACTGGACTCAGAGGCCTGGTGGAGGGGGGAGCGCAGCCCTAAGCATGGATTCTTGCCCTTGGGGAGCCACTAACCTCCTGCAAGGGGTAGTCAGGCAAATCACCCCCAAAGGAGGGGATGACTAAGATAGCAGAAGGTGCCAGATATGACAGGACGCCAGGGGTGGCAGTCACTTCCCACAGGTAGGGAAAGTGATAAGGTTGCTGAAGGATTTCACTTCATTTGGACCCAGGAAGGGGGCAGGGAGAGAGAACAGCATGTGCAAAGGTCCTGAGGCATGGAAATGTGTGGTGTGCCCTGACAATGCCCACTTCCCAGCATGGCTATAACATTGGGCACAGGCTGTGGGGGAAGGTGAGAGTGGCTAGAGAGAGATTTCTGCTTTGGGACAGGGTCTGGGGGAAATTCACAGGAAGGGCGGCATTTGACTTGAGTCTTCCTGAAGCTGAGTGGGTGTGGAGATGGAGAGAGGAAGGTGTGGTCCTGGGCAGAAGCTTAAAGCCCAGGAGGCCAGGAAAGGGACAGAGGCAGAGGGCAGGACTGCCTGCTGCTGTGTAACAAATGACCACACACAGAGAGATCAAACAACACCCGTTTATCAGCTCCCAGTCTGCAGGTCCCAAGCCTGGCACAACATGCCCTTATTCTCAGCTCAGGGCCACACTGCCGGGAATCAGGGTGTCAGCCGGGCCTACAGCTCTCACCTGGGGCTTGAGATCCTCTTCCAAGCTCTCTGGTTGTTGACAAATAGATTTCCTGTGACTGTAGGCCTGAGGTCCCTGATTTCCCGTTGTTGGCTCTGAGAGGCTGCCCTCTCCATCAGCCCTTCGCGGCATGGGTGTTTGCTTTCTCCATGATGGGTCTCTCGGACTTCCGCTTCCATATAAGATGGAAGAAAATGTTCTGCTTTAAGGGGCTTCTGTGCTTCAGTCAGATTCACCCAGATCATCTCTGTATCTGAGGGACTTCAATTCCATCTGCAAAAATCCTTCCCAGCAATACCTAGATTGGTATTTGAATAATCAGGGGTTAGGAATCTTGGGAATATAATCTTGGTAGAATTATACCGACCACAGGAGAAGAGGGGGCCCCAAGTGGCAGGAGCGGAAGGCAGGGAATGTGAAACAGAATTGCAGGAAGAGAAGGTGGGCCAGGCCCAGAAGACTCTCATGCTGGTGAAGAGTGGCACTCCCCCTGAGGCTTGGAGGGTGACATCAAGAGTGGTGTCCCTGGGGACTTAGGGTGGACTGCAGGGAAGTGACTTCTGTCGGGGGAAGCTGCCATGCCTGGTTGGCCATGCCTAGGGCTGGGCCTCCCTGGGCCTCTGAGTCCAGTGTGTGTATGTGGGGGGGGGGTGTCCCTGCAGGGAAGTGACCCTGGGCCCCACCACATACCCAGCCCCACCAGCCTTCAGTCCCTGCGGGGCCTCCTAATGCCGAAGCTGCCTGGGGTTCTGCTGGCCTGGTCATGTCCCCTCTGAACCCCTGTGTTCTTACTGCCTAGGCTTAAGGGCCGGGGCAGATGCCATGGGGTGACGCCACTATCTCCATTCTCAGGGCACACCCTCATTAAAGTCAGGTAGCCAAAGAGGCATGATTGGGACATCCTCATTTTTTACAGCAATGGAAACTGAGACCCAGGGACACTAAGAGTTCTGGGCAGGCTCAGAGCTGGTAAGGGACAGAGGGCAATTGAGTTGTGGTCTTTGTTCACTCGGGTCCCTGACACAACTCCCATCTCAGGTGTGTGTAGGTCTTTTTTTGCTTCCTTCCAGAAAGTCTGGGGCTCAAACCTTCCTGTGCAGAAGAGAGGGTCCAAACTCACTTCCCAGTGAGACTCTGGGAACTTGTTGTGCTCCTCTGACAAGGCAGGAGTGGGGTAATTCTTAACCCAAAAGACAGGGCAACCCAAAATCCAGAGGAATGAAACACAAAGCCAGCATGTCGGTGGAAGGCAGAGGGAGGGAGGGGACATAACAAGAAGGAAACCTTACAGGTATCCAAAATTACAGCCTACACCTCTTGGGCTCCCTCTACTCTTCACAGACTCAGGGGCTCGAATTTGTTAGCCTTATTTCTAAACCTCTTCCTCTTCGCACCCCGGCCTCCCTTCCAAAATATCTCTTTGAAGTACTTCAACGACCATACATGAGGCAAGGAAGGAAGCTTCTGGTATGAGTGCCCTGAAGCCCGTACTATCTGAAGTCACACCTCTAGTGGGCTCCCCCAAGGGCCTGGGTCTGAGATGCACTAGAAAGCACCCCACAAACACAGCCTGCGGAAAGAAAGCCCCGCCCCGGCCGGGCCCTCTCACTGAGCAAGTCCCAATCCAACTGCGCAGACGTGAGCTTTGGTGCCCGGGTGGAGGGGGCCGGAGGCATCCCCACCACCAAGCTTACGCAAACAGATGCCGCTGAAAGCCCACGGATTACTTGCCTGGCCCGAGCCTCCTGCTAATTAAGTTTCACTATTTACCTCTGGAAAGAGAAGGGGCTTCCTGGGCTCTGGAGAGGGCCTGATCCCTCCCCTCTCTCGTTCCCATCCTCCACCCCCAATCCGGCCTTGATACCCTTCTGGTTCCCTGAGGGAGGTGTAGATCTTTGGCATCTGGAGCAGAGAAGTCGGACCGGAGGTACAGAGCTAGAGGGTGAAAAAATGGAGCCCTTCAGTCAATGCCGGTGAGCAACTCCTGGTTATGCGACCCTGATTTCTCTGAAGGTCATTTCCCCATTTGAAAAGCGGGGGAAATGGTCACATTACCTGTAATGTGCTTCTCTGAAGAATTGAAGAGTGTTAGTATGGGAAAGGCTAAATGCCTCCCAGGGACCATTCTGTCATTTTTCATTACAGGCACGTGGTGCTTTTTGGGCAGTAAAGTGCCAAGAAAAAAAAGAGTACATTTCTGGCTTCCCTTGCAGCTAAGGATGACCTGTGACTTCTGAATGGAAGTTACTGGTAGTGGTAGTGGAATTTTCAAGAATGCTGTAAAAGACTGCTTCAAAGGCAAGTTCATCGTCTTTCCTGCTTACTCCACCTTCTTGCCTGGAGTGCAAACATGATGGCTGGACTTCCAGCAGCCATCCTGGAGCATGAAGCAACCTTGAGAAAGCATTCACCTGCTGAAATAGTGGCACTAAAAGATAGAGATGTCATCCTGACTTGGGACTGTCTATTTTTGGAATTCTTCTGAGGAATGGAGAATTAACCTCTATTTTTGTTTAAGTCATTGGTTCTCAAACTTTAGCATGCATTCAAATCACCTGCTGTTGTTTGTCTGGGTACCACACTTGAGAACCACTGATTTAAGCCACCATGAGTCAGACTTTTATTTTATGCAGCAGAACCCAATCCTAATTTACGTAAGAGGGTAAAGACCTTGCACTCAATACTTATGGTTCATATTTTTGTGCAGTGCTGAAGTGTTGGGGGGCACCTGTTCACCCTTCTGGGACCCAGCCACAGAAGTAAATCAGAGGCTCCAGGGCTGAGAGTGGAGTGGTGACCACTCTGCCCATCCTCCACTACAGGGCAGTCTTGACCTCAAGAATCCCAAAGGCCTTTGTGAGGCCCCACCTTCCTCGGGTCCATTGTATGGCATCTTCTGTTTGCTCAAGAATCCCAGAAACTTAACAAGTAGCCCATGCAACAGGAGAGATTTTTTTCTAAAGCAGAGTCCTCGTGTGGAATGTTTCCTGAGCCTAGCCCTTCCTCATGACCCATTTCAAAAGTGAGGAAACTGAGGCTGACAATGAGTGAGTAACTTGCGCATAGTCACAAAACACTGGTAAGCAATGGAGCCCAGACATGATCATAGACCCCCCCATGGTAGATGCCACAGACCCCGCCCCCATGGTAGATGCCACTTTCCAAACAAGGATTTCAGGCTAGATTCACCCCTTCCCTGCCCCTCTCCCATGCTCAAGTGGAAAGCTAGTGGGCTTTGGGGCAGCTCTGGGAGAGGGTGGGCAGAGTTGGACCCACCTAAGCTCTGAGTCCACCTCACCACCCCTGGGTCTATGGACCCTCAGAAAGCCTGAACACCAAGCCCTGCAGAGTTGAAGGAGGTGCCCCCTCCCCACGGGTGGCCCCTGATGGCTGATAGGAAGCCACTCCTCTTCAAGGGAGGGGCCAGTGGCCCAGCACCACCAGCTGTTCCAATAAAATATGAAGTTCAAAACTCCAGGCAATGGCCCTCTCCACTGAGTGGTGACCCTGTAATCGGCTTCCAAGCTGGCTTGATTTATCAACTCCAACTGGGCAGCCCTGAAGGATGAATGAGCTCCAGGGGCCCGCGGAAATGAGCGGGGTCCTGAGGCCGTGGGCGTGGGGACCGTTTGTCACCACGGAGCCCCACTTAATTGTGAGAAGATGAAGCGAACAGGTATCGCCTTGCACCGCATAAATCACGGTTTCCTGGAGCACACCCTGGGCAAGGGTGGCCTGGCGAGTGCTCCTATGCAGAGGCAGCCCCAGGACACATACCCATTTTCCAATATGCCATCCTCCTACTCCACACAAAGAGGCAGCTTTGGACAAAGACCTCCAATCAGGCCCTGCGGGGGAGGTGGGGGGCTGCAGAACCAGATGTGGTTGTGCTCTGCAGCCAGAGTGTCCATTGCCAGGCCATGTGGCAGTGGCCACATCAGGTAACCTCTCTCCTGGGTGGCTAAGAGCGCTGACTCTGGATTTGAACCTGGGCTCCACCCCTTACCAGCTGTGTGGCTTTAGGCAAGTTACTTCATCTGTTTCTGTGCCTCGATTACCCCAACTCTGAAATGGAGCTAATCATAAGACTTAACTTCTAGGGCTGTTTTAGTTTCCTAGGTCTGCCTTAAAAACTGCCACAAGGGGAGTGGTGTAAAACAACATACATTTATTCTCTCACAATTCTAAAGGCCAGAAGTGGCAGAGCCAAGTTCCCCCTGGAGGCCTCAGGGGAGGATCCTTTCATGCCTGGTGGCTTCTGGTGGCTCCAGGAGTTGCCTGGCTTTTGGCTGTGTCACTTCAGCTCTGCCTTGGTCTTCACATGGCCCCTCCTCTCCTCTGCATCTGTTCTCTTCTGTTCTTTATAAGGACACTTGTCACAGGATCTGGGGCAATCCAGAAAGATCTTATTTGGAGATCCTTGACTTAATTACATTTGCCAAGACCCTTTTCCCAAATAGGGTCACATTCGCAGGTTTCTGGAGTTAGGATGTGAACATATCTGTTGGGAGTGGGGGCACCATTCAACCCACTACATGACTTTGTGAGAATTAATGAATTACTATTTGTAAAGTTCTTAGCCGGGCTCAGTGGCTCAGCCTGTAATCCCGCGCCTTGGGAGGCTGAGGTGAGTGGATTGCCTGAGCCCGCAGGTTCGAGACCCGCCTGGGCAACTTGGCGAGACCTCATCTCTACAATAAATCAAAAAATTAGCCGGGCGTGGTAGCGCACGCCTGTAGTTCCAGCTACTTGGAA
>CAUYQG010030419.1:0-36335 GCA_963574415.1 Tarsius wallacei | reverse complement strand
GGAGGGGGGTGGGATTGGCAGTTGAGGGAAACTGCCAGGGGAGGGAGGTGCACACCTCATCGACAAGGGTACTTTCATAATGAACATTTGTATACCTAACCTTGAATTGTACCCCACATCTTTAAAATAAAAACTAAAAATGTTATCAATATCTTGCCTCTTCCTATGTGCTTTTCTCATATCCTCCACCTGCTTTTCTCTCAGAGGAAAACGTTCTCCTGCTTTTCATACAAATCATTCCTTTGTTCTTATTTTCAATTTATCAACCTTGACAACATCCTTAAATAACATGATATTTAGTCTTGGCACTTTGGGGGCTTAATAAAAATGGAATAAACACTCTTCTGCAACTTGCATATTGCACTCAATTTTACGGACCACTTCTCTTCCTATTTGATTGTTATACTTATGTTTGTACCTTAGGGTTGTTTCTAGTTTTCTGAATTTAAGATTGATGCTGGTATGAACATTCTCATATGCAGTCCTCATGTACATGCCTAAGAGTATTTCTAGGCGATATATTTATGTCTATCTATCTCACAGCATGCAAATGCTGATCAGGGCATCAGCTCTCACCCATCCATGTTCTAACGGGGGTTCTTCCTTTGGTCTACAGCCTCTGAGAGAAGTGGAGTGTCCGCAGGCATCCTTTATCCTATGCACCCACACCACCACACTCACAGGGAAGTCGCTCCTCCTTACGCTCTACTCCATGAGCCAGGCGGTCTTCTGGGCATAGCTGTATCTATCTTCCCTGAGGTTTTCAAGACTGTCGTTCATAACACCCACAGACCCTCTGATCACTGTCCTCTCTTGCCTCTGATGCTTGTAGTAACATTGTGCTTTCCCCGGTCTTTGTTTAAGTCATGCTGGACAAGGAATGCATGTTCCTGGAGTGAATGAGGTGGTTCTTCTCACTTTGCCCATGGGTCCCAGGTCCATCTTCCCTGCTGGGGCAGTTTGTGTAAGGTAGGGGTGAGATCCACATGGGAAGAGATCACACTTAGCAACTTCTTGATTATGACCCAAGAGTTCAAGAAAATAGTCACATGTGATAGTCTAGGTTTATGCTCTGAAATTCTGAACAGTAAATGGAAACATAGAACATGAACATAAAACAATGGTTGCTAACATTTTCCTTCCTGTTCTGGGTAAGAACTGTACTAGCAGTTATCATCAATGAAGCACAATAACAGACTTCGGGTTATCAGAAAAAATATTTTTTGAGGGGCACAATGGATGATCCAGGAATCATACAGTTGACAAAAGCAAACAGTAAGAGGCCAATGCTTGATGTCACATGCACTGATAGGATGATAAGCAAGTCCATACAACTGTCCCTTTTACTTATTTTTCTAAATATTTTTCAGTAACTCACAATACCTCATATGGATGCATCCGTTTTTTTTAAATTACATTTTTATTCAACTTGTTCTTCACAAAAACATTTGCTGGGGGTCCCATGTATCCAAGAGAAGGCCCTCTTGACAGGTTTTGCTAGTTTTTATGCCTTTTATCCTCTTTTCTTTATTTTCCTTTGTTTTTCTCACTTGTTTCATGTGGTTATGCTCTTCTTACTTCATTTCTAGAGAGTGACTTCTGTTTTCTGTGTGTTTAATCTGTTGTTAAGGTCTTTTTCTATATCCTAAATTGGATTATTTCATTTTACAGCTCAAGTCTTCTCTAAGTCTTCAATGTCCTTTTTTTATGTTGACTTTTTCTGAGATTCTCAACTTGCCTTTCTTCATCAAGCATAACTGGCATAGTATTTGTATGCATTGTGATTCTCTGATAACTCCAATATCTGGAGTTGTTTGTATTATTATTCCTTCGTGGTTCAGTAAACTCATGTTTTCACTAGTTATATTTCTTATTTTGGCAGAACTTTTGGTTTGGAACTTTCTTTTTTAGATATAATTCGAGGTAAAGATAGGTAGATTTAGATTTATTTCCAGCAGGCACTCAGGGCACTGACAATTAGGGATTACCTTCTCCACTTTTAGGATTGGGAGTTTTTGAAATTGGGTTGCAATCCTTTGCTTGGACCTATTTCTGGAGCATTCTTTTTTTCTGTGATGCAACTTTCAGGCACAAAGCATGTCAGATTTATCAGCACCAACACTTGAGTGAGCACTGTATTCAAACTTTTTCCCTTATAACAGTGGGAATATGTCGAAAATACTCTCAGGTGATCAGATACTCACCAATAATTTCAGATTAGAAAATGACTGCAGGGGAAAATCATCCCCGAAAATAAAATCCTTTTCTCTGCGTTTCAACCATCTTTTCCTAGATGCAAGCTTGGAACACATTTTCTAGGTTTTTCTGTTGAGAGGATTGGTCCAAGTTACTGATTCACCATTACAGGAAACAAAAATCCTTATTTACTTTTGATCAAAAGCCTGAGAAGTAAGTTTTATTCTTTCCAGTAGAATCAATTGAAAACGGAGCTTCAGAATTTTTGAGTGATTTGCCTAAGGTCACCCCACAGTGACAGGTCCTTGACTCAATTCTTTCCTTGCCTTTTCCTCCATACCAGATATATTCCCATAGTATTCTAGCTGCTCCTTCCTTTAGTTACTGTATATATGGACACCTTGCCGACCACACTTTCCTCAATTTTTAACATCATTGTTTTACTCTTTCCATGTCTTTATTCACCTTTTTTGCTCATTTATTTACCCAGTTTTTATTGTGTGTTCATTGCATGACTGGGAATATGCTAGGACAGTGCCAGGTGATGTGCCAGATCTCAAATAACACCAATAAGCATTTGTTGAATTAATACTTTCATAAATATAGAGGAGATAATATGACAATGGAGTCATTATGTTAGGCAGAGTCCCCAATCCCTGGGCCACAGACTAGTATCAGTCAGTGGCCTGTTAGGAATCAGCACACAGTAGGAAGTGGGGTGGGTAAGAGAAGCTCTTCACTCTTCACTCTCGACAGATCAGCCACGGCATTCGATTTTCATAGGGGCGGAAACCCTATTGTGAACTGCTCATGCGCGGGATCTAGGTTGTGTGCTCCTCATGAGAATCTAATGCCTGATGATCTGAGGTGGAGCTGAGGTGGTGATGCTGGTGCTGGGGAACGACTGCAAATGCAGATTAACGTTAGCAGTGAGGTCTGACTGCACATTCCCTGGCCCCTATACGTGGAAAAACTGTCTTCCATGAAATCAATCACGGATGCCAAAAAGGTTGGGGACCACTGTTTTAGAGTATCATGTGGGGTACTCCAAAATAAACGGAATTATCTTTTGGAGGGTGAGTCCCTTGTAGTACAGGCTTCCCCCACTAGGCAAGTGTTGTAAGAACCCATTGGCATCAGTGTACCAGCCAGCATCATTGTGAGAGGCTGCCTTTGGGTAAATGTTTTTGGAGATTTCTTTCAACACGCTTGCCCATTTCTTGATGGGTGATTTGCATGAACAACCTGCCCACACTGCACTCAGTGTTCTGCAATTTTTGACCCCAAATGGCATGACCCTCATGCCTCTCTGTTCACCCCATCTCACCCCAAGCAATTTTTGTTTGTTTCCCTGAATGAAAACACGTCCTCAAAGAGAAACATTTTGCTGATGTAGAAGAGGTGAAACAAACAAACAACAAAAAAAAGTCGGAAGCACCAAATGGACAAATCCAAAAACTTTTGAGCAGTGGAAAAAGCATCTCTATAGGTATATGGCATGAAGCAGAGAGTACTTTGAGGGTGAAGTTTAAACATGTAAGAATAAATGCACAATTTTTTATAAATAAATTCTGGCTTTCTTGGGGTCTCCCTTGTATTCTGATTTTAGGGATGGGTTTTTTCAGATCTATTGATTAGTATTTGGCCAGAAGGGACAGTGATGAAGTCACTCAACCTCTCTGTTTGGAAAAAGACAGAATACGATGGAAGATGTATTCCTATAGTTCTTATGAGTGATATGAATAATAAACTGGTAGGCCAGATTACATGTTCTGAAATGGCATAAAATGATGCCAATGGTATTGGCTGACTTCATTTGCTCAACAAATCCAACGTATTCCCTATCATAGGTGGACTTATTTTCTTTTGCTTTATTTTCAGTACCTACGATCATCTTGTGTGTTCAGAACTATAAGCTCTAAGTGTAATATGGATAATAGTGTATCCAATTCTAAAAAAAGAGCATGAGGTTTTGAAATTCACTTCTTACTAACTTTAACCCTTTGTAATATAATATGTTTGAGGGGAAAAAAATGTCTGAGCCAAATGTTTGTCATGTCTGTTCCCTAGCTTTCTCTTCCTGTGAGTTTTAAATCCTTTTCTCTAGACATATCAAAGTAATATGTGCAACTTTAAAAATCAGACTAACTGCAGATTTTCTTTACATTATCTCAGTTTGATGTTGTTTTATGTTTTATTTTTATCTCTTTACTTTTTTTTAATCATACATTTTTCCTTTCATGATTTACTTGGCAACACACCACTACTTAATTCTTTACATGTTCTGCATCGCCTATATTTCACGAGTAGTTTCTTTATAAAACAAAACTTAGGAATCTAGACAGCTCTAAGAGGAAAAAATTTTAAACCTTAATATATGAGAGTTAATGTCTTGTATAGAGTGGTGATAAATTTCTCAGTTGAGCAATACTATATTTTTCAGGGAAGGTGAAATCAAGAATAATTCATTTGGAAAATATAACTTGATTTTATACTAAATTTAAGGAAAGCTTTGGACAAACAATCCCAAATTTACCTGGATTCTTATTATCTATCTTTTTCACATTCTTTGCAGCAACGTAGGGGTAATAGGGGAAGGGGACACACAAGATGCATCTTTTAAATTTTGGTATTTCCCCTATATTGGACATCAGAGATACATCTTTGTTCAAGAGATTTAAAAAGCAAAGCAAAACAAACAAACAACCAAAATCTCATAAAAACCATTTCATTTGGGTAACCTTAAGAATGGGCAGTTGTGGAATATTAATGTATTTTGTGAAATTGTTTAAACATCGTAAGAGGTTTTGTATGTATGTGGGAAGAATATATTTTTTTTTACTTCAAAAAGCTGTCAGTGAACTCTGATAATGACACTTACTGTCAAACTCATCATGCTTCAATTATATTAACACCTTTTTTTGAAGCTTCCTTTTAAACATGAAAAACACAATTTATTATAAAAGGTCTCCACATAAGCTGAAAGTGTTCAGAGGCCCCCGACAGTCTGCTCTTGAGAGAACTGTAGGCAGGAAAAACTTTATATTCATACTATAAGCAACTTTATTTTCACTTTGCTGTGAGAATAAATTACAAGAAAATGTGCAACTTAGAGGATCTGCAGCTACCACATAGGAATTTTATAGCATCTGAACCCATCCCTCAAGGCTCTCTGAAAATCACTTCAAAATCTCCAGTAAGAAGTTTCTCTGGTCTCTTCAGGCATGGTGTTGTCATGTCTTGCTAATTCAATTATAGAGCGTTCACTTGTACCCTCTCTGTTTTATACACTATTTTTTTGTTGTTTGTTTGTTTAGCTTTCAATCGCTACACACCATCTTTGCTGCTCTTATGCTCCAAGACATCTTCTAGAGGTGGGTGAAAGGTAAACTCTTTCATCATGGTTGTATTTTTAAAGTTTCTTTCTCCTCTGAATCTTAATGATAGGAGCCCGAGACTATATATATTTAGATCTGTGCATTTTCTATGAATTAAACTCATCTGCATTTATTAACACCCATGACTATGCCGTGCTCACCAATCAATGCTGCCCACTTTATGTGCTAATTGGCTATCGAGTGAACTCATGTATGTGTGAGTGTGTCCCACCCTTTTTTCAAAGTATCCATGTTGTGCAAGAAGATTTTATGCACTGTCTTTCGTTCCTTGGCCTTTCATTACCCTGATCACGTTCTTCTGTTTCCTCATCTTTGGACCAGATTTATCATAAAAGCTTTTTCCCTATGAATCTTATTTTCAATTTCTCTGATGATTCTGGATTACCCTTTCTTATCTGGTTTAAGAAGAGTATAGATACTTTAAATATGTGATGATATTCCTTAAACAAAGAATGCTATTCTTGAAGATGACTAGTTTACATAGCATATATTGACACAGAATATTGTATCATCATACATAGCTGTGTTCCTGGTACAGCTCATACAAATATACTCTGAGCCTCCTGGTCCAACACTTTGTAATAGTCTCATTTTGAGTTTGGTATATGCTACTTTTCACATTCATGGATCACACTTCTCAAATCCATGTTTTGCCAGGTCTTGTGTCACATAAGCTATTTAGTCAACATAGTTGTGCATTTCTCAAAATAATTCAATTTCCCAACACTCCAGTAGGCAAGCATTTATAAACCAGTTATCTCCTAGACTACACATGTTTCCTGTAGGTTAATGCCATTAGCTTCCTACAACTGATGATTTCTCTTTTCTGTATGTCTCCTCAGGTACTAGTCTCCCAGCACAGGAATGGCAAGTTCTTAGCACAAGCACCCTGCTTGCATCTTTTATGGATATAATTAATTGTGATACTCTTTCATACTTGCAAAGATAGGTCTGCAACTTGACCTTCCTGCAGCTACAATCCACCTACTAGAATGGCAAGTAAATTAAGATATGTTTGTTATCTTTGTTATGACACTGTATTTTCCCAAATTACATCTCCTAAACATGTATTTAGTAAATACTCAAGTAGTATCTACATTTTATGTGTAAGCATAACATAGAATATACAACATATTAAGAATTTTATGTCTTTTTAAAAATAATTTTATATATTAAGTTGGCAAATAAACAGAACAAGGGAAGGTCACAGCCTCAGTTTTCTCTATTTGAAAAGACTTTCCTACACTTTCTATCATAGTCTAAGGACATGCAAATTTTTAATTCTTTTAAAAATTTTCCAACAGCAATTAGACCAGGAAGTAGGCCACCATCCTTAATCTTTATTTAAATTTATGCAAACACAAACAGGAAAAAAAAAATAACCAGAGTATTTGGATCTTTTCCTCTGAGTGGTCTCTTTTTTGACTTACCCTCTTCCTTTTTCCATGTATTCATTTAAAAAATAACTTTTAAAAACAACTGGACAATCAGAAACAAATTTATGGTGACAAATGCTAATACGAAGTCAATTCTTTTCTTCAGAGTAGGTGTATTTGCTTTGGGTTATGTAGCTGAGAAACTTCAAATACTGGAACATCTGATGGAAAAGGGTTACCACTGTGTCATCCAGGACATGCTTTTATTTCAGCTTTCAGGATAAATTATAAGTTAGAGGAGACTAGAAAAATCCTTTAACTTCTGGTTTTCCCTTTTAGTCAGAGCAATCATGGAGAAAATGATGATCATTATCTAGGACACTCATTTAGATAGCGCAACAGCAGTCAGGCAGCCGCTCCTTGTCACATATTTTCCTGAGAAAGAAAAATGCAGTAGTACCTACTATGTAACACTCTATTCTCTTCTCAAAGAAAAACACAAAACAATCAAAAAGATTGTCACAAGAAATAAAAGAAGCAGGGGCAGACTGTCCCAGTGTTGCCTAGGCTAACTAAGTCCCTGGAATGGTACTTTCCCATAGTGGAAAAAAGGGAGAGACTTTGCCATAAATAAGTCTCTAAGAGCCATGATTCTTTGTATGAACAATCCAAAAGCACATTCTGCCTAGTACAAATTTTCGTCATTGCTCTTGTTGTGTGTTGTTGGTTTTCTGCAACCTCTTAGTACTTGGTTGCATTTTTAATCTGGAAGACATGTTCCCATCTGTCTTTGAAAGACTAATCTTAGGGACTTGCATGCTGAAAATACTCCTCTAGTTGGGATTAGTTATGATTTGTATCAGTGATCCGTTGCTGTATAAAAATAATCCCAAAGCGTTATGGCTTATTTTTTTTTTTTTTTGAGTTATTAATGGTGTCCATCCTACTGGAGTTAAAACCAGGCAAAGTGAGGATCAATGGGAGACCCAAACTTCACCCATAGGATGACCACTTATGTACCTAACCTTGAATTGTACCCCACATCGTTAAAAAAAAAACAAATGATTTTAAAAAATCTCAGAATGTTGTGGCTTAAAACAATGATTTATTCTTTCTCATGACTCTGTAGGTTAGGAATTTGGGTAAGGTTCAGCTCGGTTCAACTAAGCTCCATCTGGTGTTAGCCGTGATGGCTTACTTGGATGCATTCAAATGGAACTGGGGCAGTGCTGGAAACTCCAATAAGCCAATTTGTGCTTTCTGTATTCTTCCTAGAAATCTCTCTAACCAGATTTGCATATTGATGGGATGTATTTTTCTATCTTCTATGTTACTGCAGAGGTATAAACCTTTCACAAGCTTCAATAGCATTCAGATATCCTTTTCTTTAGCTCCCAAATCAATTTTCTCACTGCATTTCAAGCCCCCATAAAGAATCTCCTCAGTTCTCCTTAGGCTTCCACCCACCTCCCTACAAAACCACTAGCACATATTTTAGAATGTTATTGTGGCACACTACTTCTGGTACCAATTTTTCTCTCAGTTACCTAAGTCTGGATAACAAACAAACCCAAATCTTAGTGACTCAATATAAGACCACAATTATGTATGATTCATTATAAATATTCATGTTAGGAATTCAAGCAGGGCTCAGTTGGGTGGTTCTTCAGCACCATTTGCCAGTGGCTGGGGCCACTTAGTTGCATATCCATGGTGGCTGTGCTAGACTGAAGAAACAAGAAGGTTTTGTTCACATGCCTGGTGCTTCAGTACTTCTCTGTGTGGGTTCTCTGTCCATACTGTCTCATTATTTAATAGTCTAGCTCAAGTTTCTTGGTGACTCACTACACCAAATGATAAAAAGCTGAAGCCGTCAAGCCACTTAAAAGCGAGGTGCAGTGTCAAAGCAGGTCAAAAGCTGAGATCACATTCAAGAAGAAGAAAATAAACTCTATTTCTTGATGGAAAGAGAGGCAGGCATGTGCATATAAGTAAGGGAGGCATTTTTAATAGTCACATTCATAACTATCCACCACAAGATCCAATCTGTATTGCAAATTCCATGTAAAAATATCTGATTTTATCAACTGAGGGACTAAATACCTGCCAATATATCAAACAAAGTGAACATTTTTTTAAAACTAAGGAGATTTCTCAACAAAGCACATTTTCTAGCAACTAAATATTGCCATAAGTCGGGGTTTTCATAAATTATTTTAACACATATAGAGATGTATAGATAGATATCAATAGATAGATGATAGATAGGATAGATAGATGGATAGATAGATAGATAGATAGATAGATAGACAGATAGATATAGATAGGTTTCCATCAATGTGTATTACTTAGAAGAATATCACCCTATTTTATAATTCCATTTCTTATAAAACAGTTTTGCTCATATTGGCTTCTAAGTCAGTTTGCTTTAAAGCCATACTTTTCTCGTTTCAAAAATAACTTTGAATTCTATGTCAAGAATTCTTTTACTTAACTGCTGGACACCAACTCAAATTCTTGAAATACTGCAATTATTCTTCCCTTAGTATTCTAAAGTTCCATTAATATTAGACTTCTATTAGAGGTTTAAGGGTGAAAGAACCAACAGAGAATTTTGGCAATTAAATTTCAACCTTACTGATGCTACAAATAAACCAGTTATATGCTGCCTCAATAGATTCCTCGCTAACCATGTCTCCTCCTTAAACCCTAACTTCTGGACACATTGCCAGTGAATATACTCGCTCTTCACAAAAACCTTTCTCTTTCTTTTTCCTCAGGTTTTTCACCTATGGTGACTCTGCATACTCAAAGTCTTGCTATCCTTTCAATAGATGAATGTTTTCCTCTTACCTCATCTCTTTGTATCTATGTTTGTCAAGGGTATCTTACCTTTGCAAAGAAAAATTCCCATCAATAGGTTTTCTGAGATAAGAGTCACTTATCACAGAGATAAAGTGCAACTCTTTCACATGACTGCTTTTAATATTTGTTTAAGTGGCAAAATTTCCTCTCTCTTAAAGATTCACACAGGCACAAGGATGAAGTGGGAAAAAGCAAATCTGGTTGTTTGCAGATTGATATAATGGCTTTGAAGAAAAGTCGAGAGAATCTAAAGGTAAATTATTAGAAATTATAAGAAAGTTTAGCAAAATTTTCTGGATATAAAATCAAGACAGAATTCCATTACAAAAAAGGAAATAAATCCTGTCCTATGGTACAATATGTGTGCAATTTGAGGTTATTATGCTAAGCGCAATAAGTCTCTCTCTCTCTCCTTCTCTTTCTTTCTCCCTTTCTCTCTCTCTCTCTCTCTCTCTCTCTCTCACACACACACACACACACACACACACACACAGAATATTTTCTTTCCATCGCTCCTAAAAAAATGTTAATTAGCTCTCACTTTCTATTCCCCTCACTACCACCCTCCTCAGCCCTCAGCAATCACTATTCTATTAACTCTATGTATGGACTTAACCATCCTAAAAATTTCATATAAATGAAATCATACAATATGTGGTCTTCTGTGACTGATTTCATTCACTTAGCGTAATGTTTTTGAGATTTATCTTTGTGGTAGCGTAATTGAGTACTTTATTGCTTTATAATTCTAAATAGTATGTCATTGTGGAAATATAAAGCAGTGTATTCACTCAACATTAGATAAACGTTTGGGTTATTTCTACTTTTTAGCTATTGTGAATAATGCTGCTGTAAACATCCATGTATAAGTTTTTTTTTGTTGTTGGTTTTTTTGGTGTACACCTAGCAGTGTAATGCTGAGTCATACGGAAACTCCATCTGAACTTTTTGAAGAACTGCCAAGCCTTTTTCCAAAGTGGATGCACCAGCTTACATTCCCAGGAGCAACGGGTGAGAATTCCACTTCTTTCCTATCTTTGCCAGTACAGTCATACATCATTTAACAGTGGAGACATGTTCTGAGAAATGCATTGTTAAGTGATTTCATCGTTGTGTGAAGGAACATCACAGACTGTGCTTATACAAATCTATGCAGTCAAGTCTAGGCTGTACAGGGTGACCTGTTGCTCATAGAACACAAACCTGGACAGCATGTGACTGTACTGAATACGGCAGGCAACTGTAACACAATGGTGAGTATTTGTATGTAGAAGCATATCTAAACATAAAAAGGTACATTAAGAATATAGGGCTGGGCTCTGTGACTCAGCGTGTAATCCCAGCACTTTGGGAGGCCAAGGCGAGTGGAATGCCTGAGCCCGTGGGTTTGAGACCCGCCCGGGCAACTTGGCAAGACCTCGTCTCTACAATAAATAAAAAATTAACCAGGCATGGTAATGCGTGTCTGTAGTTCCAGCTACTTGGAAGGCTGAGGCGGAAGGGTCGCCAGAGCCCAGCAGGTTGACGCTGGGGTGGCTGTGAGTGTGCCACTGCACTCCATCCTGGGTGACAAAGACTCCGACTCAAAAAAAAAAAGAAGAAAAGAAATGAAATGCCTGTGTAGGGCCCTTACCACAACTGGAACTTGCAGGACTAGAAGTTGTTCTGGGTGAGTCAGTGAGTGGTGAGTGGATGTGAAGGCTGGGACATTACTACTGACAACTTTACAAATACTGTACATTTAGGCTAGACTACTTTTATTTTAAAAATTGTTCTCTTTAGTAATAAATTAATCAGCTTGCTGTAGCTTTTATAACTTTGTAAAGTTTTAATTTTGTACTTTTTGACTCTTTTGTGTATCCTTATTCTATAATCATTTTTATGTTTTTTTTTTTTTTAACTTTTCAAACTTCTCTGTTAAAAAACAAGACACAAAGGCACACATTAACCTAGACCTGCAGAGGGTCAGATCGTCAATATCACTTGTTTTCTTTTCTTTTAATAAACAACAGCAGTTTATTTATTCTAGTTCTGGAGACTAGAAAGTAAGTCTAAGGTCAAGGCGCTAACAGATTCAGTGTCTGGTGAGGGTCCACTTTCTGGCTCGTAAATGTTGCCTTCTACGGTGGAAGGGGCAAAGGGAGCTCCCTGGGACCTTTTATATCAGTACACCAATCCTGTTCATGAGGGTTTCCTCCTTGTGTCCTAATTCACTTCAAAAGGGCCTACTCTCTAACGTCATCACCTTGGTGGTTAGGATCTCAACATATAAATTCCGGGAAGGGCACAAGTATTCAGACCGTAACAACTAGATGTATTTTCTTGCTCCATCATTATGAATAATGATTTCAGATACATACATACAGGGCAGCTTTCATCATCACCTAAGCAACCAACCTGTACTGCCATTTTAAACCCACAACTAAGCACGATGGAATAGCACCCATGGGTATCACTGGTTTTCACCTCGGCATCTTGTCCCACTAGAAAGTCTTCAAGGGCAATGGAACATTATCTCTTGTGATAACAATGCCTTCTTCTGGAAGATCTCCTGAAGGACCTGCCTGTGTACAGATATTTTAAAGTTAACTTTTGAACTTTCCTTATACATGGAAGGGGCACACTCCAAAATAAGTATAAAAAGTATAGTAAATAACAAACCAGTAACATAGTAATTTATTATCATTATCAAGTGTTAAGTACCATACGTAATTGTAAGTGCTAGATTTTTATATGACTGGCGGCACAGTAATTGCATTTGCACCAGCATCACCAAATGATGTGAGTGAAACGATGCTCGCTGGTATTAAAATGGCTAGCGCATCACTAGGCAATAGAACTTTATCAGCCTCATTATCATCTTACAAGACCACCCTGGAATATGCCGTTTGTTGTTAACTGAAATGTTACATGGTGCCCGACTGCATTTGTTATTGTCTGTCTTTTTGCTTATAGTTGTCCTAGTGGGTGTCAAGTGAAGCATGTCATATTAACATTTTTTAAGTTTTTTGTTTGTTTCTGTTAAAAAAATGAACGAGATGATTACTCGTGAGGCTAGATTAACTTCTGTAAAAAACAGACAAACAGAAGCTAAAACCAAAAAAACTCCCCAAATGACATTGGCTTAACAAAAAGAAGGTTTATTTCTTGTTCATATCAGAGTCAATATGGGTAGGAGGTGGCAGGGTGGGAAGAAATGGAGATGTGGTTACCCAGGAAACCTCTTTCCTTTAATTGGTTCTGCCACTCTGTCCGTAGAGAAAGGCCCACAGCTAGCATGGAGGATATTTGGGAAGAGTGGGGGAACAGCCTATCAATAGGATGCATTATCTACCCACATTTCATTTCTCAGAATTCAGTAATCTGTCTCACCTCATTACGGGGAAAGTTAGAAAAGATACTGTTGTCAAGTGTCCAAAAGATAAAGAAAATAAAGTTGAAGAATGCATCATGTTTTCTCTGCCACCACACATGTTAGAAATAAGACTGAAAATTTTACTTAAACAATGTTCTTGATAACAGGAACTTTGCTTTTAATACTTTTCTGAAGGTCATTGTACAATCTTGGGATAGTCATTAAATGTTTCTGGAAGCAGCTCTTCATTGTTAGGCTAGTTATTGATATTTGTGTGACTTGTATCCCCAATTTTTTACTTTTGTTATAAAAAATTCAAAATTCATATTATTGTAATGACATTTAACGGCCTCTGTAATTATTTAAAAATCCATTGAACACAATTTAAAAAACAAAATGCTCCTTGATGTGTTTATTTTTTAACATCCCTGAATCTGATGTTTAACCTAGTATTATAATGGAAACTAAGATTATTTTCCCACATCTCAAGTTTATTAGGTTATTTCACATCGAGCTGCTATTTGTAATACAGATGGTAACCTGATTGTGTCCATAAATGTATTTACCAAGCTTTTAAACTGAAATTATTGGTTTCATAAATACTGAAATCTTCCTTGGCATTGTAATCTTCTGTAGTGTAAATCTTGTATATTCAAATTTTATATGCATATATATTCTATGTTTCATAATATTACCAGAATCTTAGGCAATAACTATTGGACATAAATTTTGCTTCTTATGTAAATATTCAGGATTTAATTCTTTAAATTTAAGAAGCTTTTTATTTGTAGAAAGGCAAATTAAATCTTATTTTTGCATATATTCACATGCCACACATAGTTTGGAAATGAGTTGTGCTCTTGTTTTTTAAGGATATAATTTAATATTTGTATATCTTTTGGCTTGACCAAACTTGCCAACCAATTTTTTTTATTATTATTTCTACTTTCATTTATTTATTTAAATTAGTAAACTCATTTACAATTTCTTACTTTTCCTTTGTACCTTGTATTCTCAATTCTACCTTTTCCTGTTAGATTATACTCTCAAGCACTTATCAAGAAAGCAAAGCAGTGATTTATAAAAATGTTGACAATTATGTAGAAAATAAAGTGCTGTGACTAGACTAAAAAAAAAAACAAAGAGAAATGCTTGGTTGCTCTATTTTATGTGTGTGTATATATATGTATGTATGCATGTATTATTTATTTTAGAGTTGTTGAGTACGTGTGAGAATTTATTACATAAGTAAATTGTGTGCACATGACATATGGGCTTCTAGCAAGCCCTCTCTCCCCCTGGGAATGGACATGGTATCTGATGTGTGGTTGTGTGCTTCTTATCCCCACGCCCTCCTCCTTTTTTTTAAAAACAGTGCCCAGTGTTTGTTGTTTCTGCCACTGGGCTCACATGTCCAATGTTTAGGGCCTGGTTATGAGTGATAGTATACAGTATTCAGTGTTTTCTTTCTGTGATAGTTCAGTTAGAATGACCAACTTCAGCTGCATCCATATTGCTGCAAAGGATAAGATGTTGTTCTTCTTTTTGACTGCGTAGTATTCCATCATGTATAGGTACCACATATTCTCTATCTGTTCACTTTCAGTGGGCACCTGGATTGGTTCCATATTTTTGCTATTGTAAATAGTGCTGCAAAGGGCATATGTGTATAAGAGTCTTTTTGCTAGAGTGATTTATGTTCCTCTGGTTATATTCCCAGAAGTAGGATTGCCGGGTTGTATGGTAGGCCGATTTTTAATTCCTTAAGGGAACACTACACTGCTTTTCACAAAGATAGAAGTAGCTTTCGTTCCCACCAACAGTGAAGAAGTGAAGAAGCATTCCCTCTTCTCTGTGTCCTGGCCAATATCTGCTGTTTTTTTACCTGTTAATCACGGTCACCCTGACGGGTGTTAGGTGAAATCTCATTGTAGTTTTGATTTGCCTTTCTCTGATAATTAGTGAGACTGGGCATTCATTTTTTTCATTTGTTTATTGACTGTCTGAATGTCTTCATTTGAGAAGTGTCTGTTCAAGTACTTTGGCCACTTTTAGATTTTTTTTCCCCTGTCAATCCATTTGAGTGCCATTTGTCAAATGCATAACTTGCAAATATTTATTTCCTATTCTATGGGTTGTCTCTTTACTCTTTTGATGATTTATTTTGCAATGCAAAAACTTTTAGTTTGGTAGGGTACCATCTATCAATCTTAGTTTTTGCTGTATTTGCTTTTGAGGACTTAAACATTAATTCATTGTTTACTCTGATGTCCAGGAGGGTGTTCACTATGTTTTTTTTCCTAAGATTCTTATAGTTTAATGTTTCACATTTAAGTCATTAATTCATTTTGAGTTAATTTTTAAAATATATATGTGTAGGGAGGGGTTCAGTTTCATTCTTCTGCATGTGGTTAAACAATTTTCCCACCACAATTTACTAAATATGTTTTCTTTACTCAATGTTTCTTTTTGTCAACTTTGTTGAAGACTAGTTCGTTGAAAATCTGTGGTTTTATTTCCAAGTTCTACTCCATTGGTCTATGTGTCTATTTTTTACCAGTACCATGCTGTCTTGTTTATTGTAGCCTTGTAGTAAAGTTTGAAGTCTGGAAGTCTGATGCCTCCAGCTTTGTTCTTTTTGGTGAGGATTGATTTAGCTATTTGAACTCTTTTTTGCTCAAATATGAAGTTCTGTATTGTCTTTTCTAGGTCTGTGAAAAATGGATGCTGGTAGTTTGATAGGGATTGTATTGAATCTGTAGACTGCCTTGGGTAGAATGAACATCTTAATGATATTAATTCTTCCAATCCATGAGCTTGGGATGTTTTTCCTTTTGTGTTGTCCTTGATTTCTTTGAACAGTGTTTTGTAGTTCTCATCATAAAGATCTTTAATCTCCTTGGTCAGATGGATCCTGAGATATATATTTTTTCTGGCTATTATAAATATGATTGTGTTTTTATTTTGTTCTCAGCCTGCTTGTTGTTGGTATATAAAAATGCAACTGTTTTTTGCACACTGATTTTGTATCTTGAGACTTTACTGAAGTCATATCTATCGGTGCAAGGAGGTTTTTGACAGACTCTCTAGGGTTTTTCTATGATATGTAGAATCATGTCATCTACATAGAGGGATAATTTAACTTTCTCTTTTCCAATTTGGATACCCACCCTCCATTTCTTTCTCCTGGCTGATTTCTCTGACTAGGACTTCCAGTACTATGTTATATAGAAGGAGTGAGAGTGGGCATTCTTGTCTGAAATGCTTTCAGCTTCTTCTGTAAGTATGATGCTGACTACAGGTTTGTCATAGATGGCTCTTATTATTTTGAGGAATGTTCCTTCCATGCCTTGGTGTTCAAGGGTTTTTATTAACAAGGGATATTGGATTTCACTGAATATCTTTTCTGCATCTAATGATATAATCATGTGGTTCTTGGTTTTACACCTGTTTATATGATGGATTATGTCTGTTGATTTGTGTATGTTGAACAAGCCTTGCATCCAGGGAGTGAAGTTCACCTACTCATGATAAATGATCCTTAAAAATATGCTGCTGGATGTGATTTGCAAGAATCTTTTTGAGAATTTTTGCATCTATGTTCATTAGGGAATTTGGCTTGTAGTTTTCTTTTCTTGATATTTTTGGGGCAGGATAATGTTAGCCTTATAGAATGAGCTAGGGAGAATTCCTTCCTTCTCAACTGCTTGGAATACTTTCAATAGGATTGTCATCAGCACTTCCTGTACATTTTGCAGAATTCAGTTGATAAACCATCTGGACTAGGGCTTTATTGGCATATAAGTTTCTTATTACTGAATCAATTTCTTGGATTGTTATTGGTCTGTTTAGGATTTCAATTTCTTCCTGTTTCAATCTTGGGAGGTAATGTGATGCCAGGAATTCTTATATTTCCTCTAGATTTTCTAGTGTATTCACATACAGGTATTTGTGGTAATCTCTGACAAATTTTTGTATTTCTACAGGATCAATTGTGACAACGACTTTTATATTACTAATTGTGTTTATTTGAATTTTCTCAGTCTTTTTTGTTGTTTTTAATCTGATCATGGGTCTGTCAATCTTATTTATCCTTTTAAAGGACCAGCTTTTCTTTTTGTTGATCCTTTTTATGATTTTTTGGTCTCTATTTCATTTAGCTTTGACTTCATTTTAATGATTTCCATTTTCTAGTAATCTGTCATTGTGTTGCTCTTGTCTTCCAGCAGTCTTAAGTATGATGTTAGACTGTTTATTTGAGGTCCCTTTATTTTCTTGATATGTGCATGCAATCCTACAGACTTCTCTCTCAGCACTGTTATCATGGTATCTTAGAAATTTTGGTGTATTGTGTCTTTGTCTTCATTTGTGTCTAGGAATTTTTTTTATTTCTGCTTTGATTTCTGTGTTAATCCAAAAATCCTTCAGAATCACATAGTTTAATCTTCATGTATTTGTGTGTTTGAAGGCGGGGAGCCCTGTTGTTAATATTTATTTTTATTCCACTGTGGCCTGAGAAGGTATTTTTTATTATTTAGACCTTTTGAAATTTGTTCACACTTGATTTATATTTGTGTAAGTGGTTGATCTTAGAGTATGTTCCATGTGCTGATAAGAAGAATGTATATTCTTTAGTTGTTGGGTGAAGTATTCTGTAAACATCTATTAGGTTCAGTTGGTCAAGTGTCAAGTTCCAAATTTCCTTGTTAGTTTTTTGCCTCTATGGTCTGTCTACAGCTGCTAGCATGGTATTAAATTCTCTGATTATAATTGCATGGTGTCTATGTCCTTTCTTAGTTTAATTAGCAATTGTAGTATAAATCTGGGTGCTCCTTTTGAGTGCCTATATACTCAAAATAGAGATTTCTTGTTGATTGATTGAGCCTTTTATTATTACATAGTATCCTTCAGTGTCCTTTTTGACTTTTATTGGTTTAAATTCTGTTTTGATATAAGAATAGTTACTCTGTTCTTTTTTGTTTTCTATTTTCCTGGAAGATCTTTCTCCAGCCCTTTATCCTGAGCTTGTGGGTATTATTTGCAGTGAGATGAGTTTCCTGAAAGCAGCAGAAGGCATCTTATTTATCCAATTTGCCACTCTTTGCCCTTTGAGTGATGAGTTCAGTCCATTTTCATTTAAGCTAATTATTGGTATGTTGGGGTTTGTTCTTAATGCATTGCTATTATGAAGTTGCTCTGTTTTTTAGGTTTTGTAGTTGATTTGTATGACCTGTAAACTCTGGGTTTGCTTATGCTCTTGCAATGGGTGGAATCATTCTTTCATTTCTGTGCTTAGAATTTTCTTAAACATCTCCTGAAGGGCTGGTCCGAAGCTGTCATATTCTCTTATGAATGGGATGTCTGAGAAGAATTTTAATTCTCCTTTATCAATACAGCTTAGCTTGGTAGGATATAAAATTCTGGAATGAAATTGCTTTTCTTTAAGAATGTTAATGATGGGACCCAAGTCTTCTCTAGCTTGTAGGATTTCTACTGAGATGTCTGCTACAATTCTGATGGGTCTTCTTTGGTAGGTGATGTATTCCTTTTCTATAGCTGCCTTTAGATTTTTTTTTGCACACTCACATTGGTGAGATGGATTATTATGTGTCTTGGGTATGGCCTTCTTGTATAATACCTCTCAGGAGTTTTTTGAATTTCTTGTGTCTGCACTGCTGGCTCTCTAGTGAGATAGGGAAATTTTCTTGAATGACATCTCGGAAGGCTTGTTTCAGGATGTTCTCAGTTTCCCTTTCTCTCTCAGGAACATCCATCTAGCATATATTTGGTCTCTTTACATAATCCCTAACCTGTCATAGACTTTACTCTATCTTCCTAAACCTTTTCTCCTTGTTTTTATCAGACTAGGTTAGTTCAATCATTTGTTCCTCAAACTCTGAGATTCTTTCCTGTCTCATTGGTTCTGCTGTTGAGGTTTGCTATTGGGTTTTGACATTTCAGGAGAAAATTATTCATTTCTGGAAATTCAGGTTGGTCTTTTCTTATAATGGCTAGCTCAGTTTTCACTTCCTATACTGTTTTCATGACCTAGAGGATCTATATGTTCACATTTTCATGGATTTCGTTGAGTGTCTTTATTATCCATCATCTGAATTCTGTCTGTCATGAGGGACAGGTCATTCTTGATGAGTTCCATTGCTTGGGTTCTGGGAAGACCTTTTGTGGATGTTGACTCAAGGTTTTGGGGATTGTTTGTGTTTTTTCACTATTTTTTTCCTCATCTATTGGGTCTGACTTCTCTTTTTATTTTTTGTTTTGTTATTTTTTAATTAGATAAGGTTACTACTGGGTTGGCTGTTTTTGTTTTAATTTTTATTTTGTTTTTCTTTGCCTGGTCTTCTTTCCCTGATCCATCTGTGGGTATGGCAGCAGTGGTAGGAATGGTGAACTAGGGGGAAACTGTTAGGAACAGCTAAATCAGTGCAGTCTGGTAGAAACCAGACAAGACCCTTCTTCTATTTTAGAGACTTTCTACTCCCTTCAAGACAGGCAACAGCAATTCTGGCTGGAGCTCTGACATCCTCCTCCCCAGACTGCTTGTCTCGTAGTAGGATTGGCAAGTGGCCAGGCAGGGCCCTGCAGCTCTACTCTGGCTCAGGTGCTTTTGGGGGTGTGGAGTAGCCTCCTCTTGTTTGGGCAGGACCATCCCTTTAATCCAGGGGTAGAAGGGAACCAGTAAGATGTTCTTTCTTCCTCCATCTGCAGGTGAGCTGGGCCTCTGCCACTGCAGTGCTGTGCAGAGGCACCTTACCTTTTAGATCCTTCCCTGCTCCTTGGGAAGGGATATGGCAACAATGGTGACTCCTTGCGGCCAGTCATATCTGCAGCCTTGACCTGGGGCCACAACAGCTGCCCGCACTAGAGAAGCATCCCAAAAGTCATTGTGTCACCCCTGCTGGGTGCTGGGAAGGAAGAGAGGGGTTGTTTGTGCTGCTGTGCCCACACAGCACAAATCACCCCTTGCAGGGTATTTCCTACTGAGCCTCTCTGTGAAAGGGGGACGGTCAGCAACCATGGCATGGGGCTCCTGGAAACTGAGGTTCCCCAGGTTTCATGTGATTCCTGCTAGTGTCTGTCTCTAGTTAGGGCAGTCTTTTGTTCCTGGCCTGTGCTGGAAGGATCCAGCAGGTAGGGGTGGACTGGGCTGTCTTTCCTTTGACTGTAACTTCAGAGGTTTACAGTCTCTGTAAAGAAGAAAAGCTGTTGCTTCCACTTACGTCTTATATCTCCAAACACCCATGCCTATTCTACTGTTGGGGCCATTTCTAGGGGTGTCTGGAGCTTGGAATGACCATCCGCTGCATTTCTAGGTGATCATCTGATGAAATTCAGCTTGGATTTTCAGGTTGACCCTCAAAGCCCTAGATCTGCTCCTCTGTATAGGTTTCTTGCCAAGTTTAGAAAATTTTAAGTAATTCTTTCTTCAAATACTTTTAGCCTCATTCATTTTATCTTCTCCTTCTAGAACTCTAATTATATTAATGCGAAATATTTGTTATAGTACCGGAGATTACTGAGATGCTATTGCTTCTTGTATTTAGGTCTAATTTCTGTTTGTAGTTCAGGTCAATCATTTCTATGGTTCTATTTTCAAGGTCATTGATTCTTCTTTCTTCATTTTCATTCCGCCATTGAGCACATCCATATTTTTCAAAATGTTGATCATTGAAAATTTTAGTTCTAAAGTTTCCATTTTGTCTTTTATTTATTTAATTTCTTTTCTGACACTTTATGCTTCTTTTCTGAATCTTCCTATTTTGAGAAAAATTTGTCTCATTTGTGTTTGTAAATGCTCAATGAAGCATTTTCCTGATGTTTGCTTTAATATCTTTGTCTGATTTTAACATCCACTTTATCTTAGTGTTGGGATTTTTGAATGATCTTTTCCTGTTTAGTTTTAAACATTTCTTGTCCTTTGTATTGCTTTTCTAAGAGGTGGTAAGTCTTGATTCTTTGCCAGCCCTCCTATGGTACCACCCAGCAGAAAGGGAAAGGGGTGCCACTGAATGGGAGTGAAAGTCCAGTCTTCCATGTGTGGTCAATGCTGACACCACTGGGGCTGAAAATACTTTGTTGTATTCTGATAAAGGTGGATATTTAGGCTCCATGTGGACTTTGCTGGCTGGGACTCTACTTTCTCTGTGGTGTTTGTTTAGAGCAAGGCAGTTATTGTCTAAAGGTTTGTTTTTTTCTTTTTTTTTTTTTTTTTTGAGTTGGAGTCTCACTCTGTCGCCCAGACTGGAGTGCAGTGGCCGTTCCCGGCCACCACAGCCTTGACCTGCTGGGCTCCGGCGATCCTTCCGCCTCAGTCTTCCAAGTAACTGGAACTACAGGTGCGCACTACCACGCCCGGCTAATTTTTGATTTATTGTAGAGATGAGGTCTCGTCAAGTTGCCCAGGCAGTTCTCGAACCCGCAGGCTCAGGCAATCCACTCACCTCCGCCTTCCAAAGTGCTGGGATTACAGGCTGAGCCACCGAGCCCGGCTTAAGCTGCCTCTTTCTTATCTTTTGGCTAGAACAATTTTCTTGGGTCTTTTTTTTATTTTTTATTTTTCTGCACCTGTTGATATTCGCTGCTTGGTAGCTTTTTCAACACGAGGCCTGAGATATATGAGACCATACCAAATGCAGGAAACTTAGCACTGTGATGTTCCTTAAGTTCTAAGTTCCGTTGCCACTCTGCCTTCTTCTAGTCTCCTTTCAGAGTCATCTTTTATTTAAGTAATATATAATGTCCAGGACATTTAGTTTTACTTAGAATGGGGGACAGAGAAAACTACATCTAAATCATCTTCCTGGAGGTAAAAGACTCAAGTATTCTCTTTATAATTACCAAGAGCTTATCTTTGTTTCTTTTTTTCAGAGTATCTTATACTTATTTTGCATCGTGTATCTCTAATGACAGTAATTACAGTTGAATTTTTAAAAAATGTTTCTTTCTCTTCATCATTATGTGTAATTCTTCTAGTTTGTTTAGATTCTTCTGATCCTTCTGTTGTTCCATAGTCAAAAATCTAGAAATTTTTTTTGAAGTGTGAAACACTAAAAATTGGATTGAGATTTCTTTGTAAGTGGTCAAAGTATATAGATTGCTGGGTCTATTGCAGTGTGAATGTGTGATAAGCTAGCCTTTAGTTTTTACTGAGGATAAAGCATACCTGTTAATATGTAGAAGTATTTTTCTCTGAGGTGGCTTAGTTTTCCTAGTATTCAGATGATGTTTCAGTTAAAATGAGCTATAATCTGGCTACTTCTGTTCTAGAAGTGGATGGTGGAAGAGAGCTGGGAGCCTAATTGTCTGGTATGTAAATCTTCACCGAGTCTTTAATTTCAACATTATCTCTTCTTCTAGGTCTTCTCATAAATCCTCCCTGATATCGCCAAAATCTCAGACTCTATTTGCTCAGTTTTTCCAGGCTTCTCTTGACAGAAGGAACTGTCATCTGGTCTGATCATTTCATATTCCTATTTTCAACCAATCCCTATATTTTCAATTTAGCAACAAATTAACTCTTTCTGAGGTAAATCAAATCTGCAGCTCTTAAGCATTTGGGGGGTTTTATGGGAAAAACAGCATTGCCTGTTATTGGTATCACTCTCTAGAGTCATACATGTTATGATTTCTTTTTATAACCAAGTCATTTATCATTCTTTTATCTTATTTACATCTTGCAACTTGCTAAAAGCACTCATCTGCTGTTATTTCTTATTTTCTATTTGCCCTTGTGAATGCATGCCCTTATTATTAACGTATTGTTATGTTAATTGAACTTAGCAAAGGAGAAGAAAAAACAAGTGTAGTCACTACTCCATATTAAGAAGTCTCACAGTGCCACCATTTGCATGCGTAATATTTGCACCATTTGTTAAAGATTCCTATTAGGCAACTAAATAGTTGATACTGAATGCTAAATGAGGTTGATTAGCTGTGAGTTTTTAACTTATTAGAACACTTCAGTATATTTTCTTAAGATTCAGTATTTGAGCCTATTGTACTTTAATTACATATTAAGCTATGTATGCCATGCTTTGTGAATAACCTAATCACTGATAAAAAATTGCATTTTACCTTCAAAGGAACAAGTGAACTTCAAATAGACACTGATAAAATAAGGCCATAAGTCCATTTAAGAATAAACGTGTTAAAATGAGGAAAGATATAAAACCATGAGCCGCTAATTGTTAGGGTACAGATAAGGTGAGGGTGGAGGCGTGGATGGAGAGGTGAGGGAAGGCTCAGCACCAACGGAGAGCCGAGTAATGCAAAGAATTGCAACACACAAAGAGGTGAGAGAAGAAAAGATTGACTTAAGAAAAGTTCACTCCCCATAGACAGGGAGTGGGTCTACACTCTAGGTGAGTGGCCCCAGTGGGCCTACACTCTAGATGAGTGCGGCCCTGTAGCCCCCGCAAGCCCCCGCTTAAATCCTTTTTCTTGGAGATGTTGCAATCAGGTAGACGTGACTGCCGTGACTTCCTTATCAACCACCTGAGAATGTCTTGGAGACCCTGTGACACAGACCCATTAATGTCTGTCCATATGATCACAGCCCCCAGAGAAGGGCACAACAAGGATTCCAGCGCTCCTGCACCTTCCCGAATGACATTTCTTAGAGATAATGGAGGGTGCACTTCCCCTTATCTCCTATGTATTCCCAGTGGGTAGCTTTGGGGGATTCTTGATTTCCCTGTAGATAGGGCCCAATCTACTAGAAGATCGAATCCCCACCTGCTCCCCCTCTGAGCAGTCATAGCTTTTGTAATTACAAGTTTTGTGGTTTCTACAATCCTTGCCCAACGCATGTTGCCTTAGGCCTTGTAAATTTCCCTTATTCTAGGCAAGTTTGCCGCCACGAGACACCTCTGATACCTGGCACCAGGAAATCCACTTCTGAAAAGACAAAGTTGGCAAGGTTAATCCTCACCTAAAGTATGCATTTATCCAAAACATAGCTTCTACTTTCTCATTATTGTATTAGGGTTTAAGAACAAGATGAAAAATGTCTTTCAGCTCTTGGTCTGTCCTTTCACTAACAATTTTTATTTTTTAAAAAATTTTTTGATAGGCATGAAGTATAGTGAAAAGCCACTAAAACTTTTTCTAGGACTTATTTTTTATTAAAGTACTGTATTTATGTATTTGTAGCACATATGGTGCCTAAAAACAATCCACTTAAACTATTCATTGATTTGCACATAACCCTATATTTTTCTAGTTCTCATTAGCCTATGGACTCTAATGAGCCCATTTTAATTTTAATGTGCATATCTGGTTTGTAAATTTTCTCTACTTACCTATTCAGAATGCAAAACTCTTAAAGTAATCCCTCCTAGTCTTTCAAATATTTCTAGGCTATTTCAGGCAAGGAATTGCTAATTCAAAAAAAAATTTGTTTTGTTTCTGTTTTGTTTTTCCTTTGCTGCTGCTTCTCCTCCAAGCAATCTTTTCTGCTGATGTAAACTCAATTTGGGACCACAGCTCACTCTGGCCATTCGAGGAGTCAACTGGCCATTCTTATTTCTCTGTGACTTAGAAACTTACCTTTAGGCATCTGCTGTCTCGGTGTTCATTGCTGCACTCCGTTGTCACTACTTGCTTCCTTCTGAGGCCTTGACTCATGGCTGATGAATACCATAGCTGCAGTGGGTCTGGGATCTGCCCCGAGCCACCTGGCCCTTCTGCCCTCTGATAACCCGCTGGTGCACATCTCTGCTGATCACTGTGCTCGCTAGAGCCGCCAGTCCCTGTCAGCCCGTGGTGAAGCAAAAAAGGAGACGGAATCCTCTCCTATGCATGAAGCTCTTTAAGGTTCTAAGGGGAACGTTGTTTAGGTTCCAATGTATTATATATTTTAATAAACAGCCTTGTCATTTCACTCAGAGGCATTTTGTCTCTGTGGCTAGCACCTACCCCTCAAGTGAAAGTGTCAGAATGGAATCAAGACCTCGCACCATCATTTCTTTTCGCCCCTCACTTTCACACAGCAGCAGTTTTCACCCGGGGATAATTTTGCTTCCCAGGGGACATTTGTCAATGTCTAGAGACATTTTCAGTCGTCACAAATTGGTGACAGGGTGGGGGAAGGTGCTCCTGGCATCTCGTGGGTGGAGGCCAATGCTGTGGAACATTCTACAAGGCACAGGAAAGTTCCCCACGACAAAAAATTATCTGTCTCTGTCAGAATGTCAATTGTGCTGAGATTGAGAAAGCCTGTCACAGAGGAATGGAATGGAATGGGCAGACACGCTACAGTCGTGACAAAGAAATCCTACGAATTCCAACCTATCTGTGTCTGATACACAGGTATTTATTTTCTGCAGAAATGAAAGCTTTTGGAAGTCATCCAAAACGAACTCACTGTATTCCTAGTTCTGCTTTAAGTGCAGGAATGTAATAACAAGTTTCCAATGTAATAATGGCTCCAGAATTTGCAGAATGACATGAGGGAACACAATTGTTCAAATCCTAACTTTTCAGTAGGCTTGTTTCATACAGATTTCTGCTGTGCACAGAGATGTTTCGGTTGATTTTAAAAATAAATTCAAATAAAGGGAAGTAACTGTGGGTTTGGTTGATATAATAGGGACGGATGTGTCGCCTTTCAGCTTTCCATGAAGGTGTACATTTTTTAATAAATATGAAAAAGCCCTAGAAACAAAGACTAACAAGAGGCCTTGTGGTAACATCTGAAGGGATCTCTACTAAGTGGAAATGAATCAAGATGGAAAATAAAGGCACATGAGATAGAAGATGCTAGCCAGTGGGGAAAGAATTAAATAGGACTCTGGCTTTCTTTACTATTTGGAATAGTTTGGGGGCTACAAGGAGCAGAAATTCAGGAATGTCCATGCCTCCCCTGGTGTGGTAGCTAAAATCCAGAGCAGCCAGAAATATGTCTTCTTTCTACACTCTCATCTCCACCTATTTTTACCCTTTCTTATTTCATTTGCATTCATATCTTTCAGCATGCAATATTGGAAGAGGAAGGAGATGATAGTACCTTGCCTCATGAAATATAAATACAGCCTTGCACAACACTGGGGATACAGTCAGAGCTACAGGGTGTGCCCTGGAAGCAGTGCACGCAGCTGACTGTGTAATATATCTCCTCTGGACAAAGCAGTGCATAAGATTGTCTCTTTGGCAAAGAATTTGGTAATCTGAATCTTGACAGAATTTAATTCTTTCCAAAAGGGTCACAATCAATGAGTTCTTCCTTAGTCACACGAATTGTATTTGGATTTGTGAAGAGCAATCTTCCGTCCCTCTCATATGCTAGAAGGGGAATCGCGAGGCATCTAAGTGTACAGTTAAGAAGGCTGAGGACATTATGTCTGTTGACATGCCTTGGAAGAAGGTAGGTGGCTTGTACTACTTTCCTGTTGCTGCTCTTCATAATTTAGTAGCTTAAAACAACACTCATTTATTATCTTCCAGTATGGAGTCCAGATATTTAAAATGGGTTGTTTCACCTGCTGAAAATCAATGTGTCAGCAGGGCTGTGTTCCTTCTAGGAGCTCTAGGGGATAATCCACTTCCTCTCCTTTCCAAGCTTCTGCAAACCACCCACAGTCCTTGGCTTGTGACCTCTTCCTCTGCTTTCCAAGCTAGGAGTGGCTGGTCAACTCTTTCTCATGCTGCCCCATTTTAGTTCTCTGCTTTTTTTTTTAACATCTTCTTTCCTATGTCCCTCTTTCTCTTGTAAGAACCTTGCGATTTCATTGGCACCCCTGATGATCCAGAACAACCTCTACATCCCCAGATCCTTAACTTAATCACATCTGCAAAGTCTCTTTTGCCAGGGGGATAAGGACTTGACCAGTTTTGGTGGATAGGGGACGTTATCCTGCCTGCTGCATAATGCTTCATCCATGGATTAAAACCATAAACAGAAACTCGATCATCTGTGGCATCTAAATTAATCTGCCTGAAAGAACTTCCATGCAGGCGAGGTCTGGATGAATTTCTCTGTTTCCTTGGTCTAGAAAAAGTTAACTGAGTTTTCTTCAGTGCCCCCTATCGTTCTTTGACAGGACATACAAGTGCGGGGCCAGGGACTGCATACAGATCAATGCTGTCAAAACATTCAGAAACATTTAGTCATGGCTCAGACTATAAAGGGACCCAATAGTAGCACCTTTTCTGTTTTCTCTCTGGGTTTTCTTTTTACGCCCTTTGACTTTCTTTTCTCCGACCAAGCCTGCCTTTCTAGTTCATTCCTTTAGCTCTTATTCCTCTTAGAAAAAAAATAGTTACTGTTTTTGACACCCTACCTTGTTTCAAATATTCCTCCAAATACTTTCTATATCTCATCTGATTTAAGCCTCTGAAAGGTATTACAAGGTAGGTATACTTACCAGACATATGTAAGGGACACTGGACTTCACACCACCATTTCCTTTGTGATTAGCCCAGCGGCAAAAAAGTTTTCCTAACCTGTGCCAGCAGGAGAGGGCAGGGTCACATACCAAGCACAGAACAGACGTTCAATACGTGTTAAACAAATTGAAATGCTCATGTTTTCTTTTCTTTCTGTGAAGATAGGGATGGTGAGGCAGAGTTGAATATTTCTATTCCAGCTACAATTGTTATCAGTCTAAAATTCTATCAGTAGATCCATTTAATCAGAAGTGGAAAAGGACTGTGACTCCATGAAGTATCATCGTGACACTTATGGCTTTATCTGTCGTTTTAATTGGAATTTGTCAATATACACAAACACACACCTGTGAGAGTTTGGAAGCCCAAGCAGAGCATGGAAGATAAAAGCAAGGCAGAGAGAAAGGATCCTTATTCTAGAAAAAGAAATTGGAATACTTTCCCCTCTTGCTGTTCCTTTTGTCCCTTTGTTCTACGTTTAGTGACTCCTGGGACTTTGGATTCTGCTTGTCTGTCTATAATGATGGTGTGCTTTTGAAAAAAATATGAAACTAAATCCACTTTATGGTCAGACAAACCTGGGTTCCAGTCTTGGTCTTGCCACTTGCTGAGTTTATCTCTGATAGTGTGCAAATGCCTTCACTAGGCATCAGGTTCCCCATTCATAAAATGGAGACACACTGCATTGTCTTCAGGGGTTAATATTGAGATTTGGTTATACTGCAGAGTAGGAAGTTGTGTTATTATGAAATATAGATTTGGTTTTCAATCCTGTTTCCTGACATACAACTCCTCAAATCTTCGAAGTGATGTCGTATGTTCACGAGATGACTGGTGACTGGGTCCCCTCGGCAGTTTCAGGATGGGGTCTGCTCACCTGCAAGGTCAAGGCATGATTAGAGGGTTGGGACTTTCAGCCCAACCTCCAGGGACGAGAGAGAGGCTGAAGGCTGAGCTATCACCAAAGGCCAATGGTTTAATCAATTATGCTTGTGTAAGGAATCCTCCATCAAAGTCCAAAAAGGCAAGGTTCGGAGAACTTCTGGATAGCCGAACACATGAAAAATTCTGGAGGGTGGTATGCAAGGGAGGCCATGGAAGCTCTGCCTTTTTACAAACACCTTGCTCTAGGCATCCTTCATCTATATCCTTTGTAATATCCTTTTTAGTAAACTGGCAGACATAGGTAAGTGTTTCTCTGAGTTATGTGAGCTACTCTAACAAATTAAATGAACTCTGATTTATAGGCAGTCAGTCAGAGGCACAGGTAAAACAACCTGGGGCTTGCAATTGGCATTACAAATGGGGGGCAGTCTTAGGGACTGAACCCTCAGCCTGTAGGATCTGATGCTGTCTCCAGGTAGATGGTGTCAGATAATTGAATTGAACTAGAGGACACCCAGCTGGTGTCTGCTAAGAACTGTTTGCTTTCGTGGTGTGTGGAAGAAAAGAAATCCCACATATTTGGTCATAGAAGTCTTCTGTGTTTCTTGTAAAGTGAGAGTAGAAGAAAAAGTTTTTGCTTTGCCTCACAGAGTGATTGATAAATGCTAAATCTTTTTTTAATTATTATTTTAAATATTGTTATGGTTATAATAATATATTCAGTTAATTGTATTTGAGGACTTATCACAAGTTTGTGGGAAGTTTTTAAAATACTTTCTGGCAAGAGGTAGGGAACATCATATAAATGCTTGCTATTAAGACTATACTTTTATTAACAATTATTATTTTATTAATATCAGCTTATCTTTGCTTCACGGTTTCTGCCAGCCTTTGTAAGCCAAAGTTTTCCCATTTCCTATCTTAGCAAAATACCCAGACTTTATATTTAATCTCCCTACTTTGTGGTACTTGCTTGCTTCTCCTGATATTATTTAAAACCCTTGACCCTAATCAATTCCATATAAGCTCATAAAACCAAAAAACACCCTTCAATCTAAATAGCTTTCTGGAATTAGCTTGGCCTCTGCTGACTTTCCTTTGTTTCATGGTAATCAATACCCCAGTTCAACAATACTCTAGACCCATGAATATTATGAAATCATAAAGCCAAGATATTATGTGGTAAGTTGTCACTCTGTAAGCTGAAATACTTCTCTATATCCAACTCTCAGTCTGATATAAAGCATGGCATGACAATTTTTTTTCCTGTAAAGTGCTAGATAGTAAATATTTCAGGCTTGGTGAGCCAGTTTCTCTGGCAACAACTCAACCCTGCAGACATATCACAGAAATAGCCATAAGCAATGCGTAATTAAATGGACAAGACTATGTTGCAAATAAAAAATTTACAAAAGTAAGTGGCAGGCCAGATATGACCCTGGCCCTATTTTGCCTACCCCGTCTTACTTTCTCCTGTCTCACCTATTTCTGTCTTCAATTGGGGTCCCTGAAGTGCATATAAATTAGATTTGGGGGGAGGCACAAAAATTATATTGTTCTGTACAAAGTACATGTATATATGCCATGCAAAAACTGATTGTTGTGGGTTGAAGAGTGTCCTTCCAATATTTATACCTATCTGGAGCCTTGAAATGTGATCTTATTTGGAAATATGGTCTTTGAAAATGTAATAAAGTTAAGCTAAAGTTGTGTTGGGGTAGGGTGAGCCCTAACCCAATGATGAATGTCTATAAGAGGAAGGAAATTGAACACATAATCATGAACAGAGGGAAAGTGATGTGAAGACCCACAGATTGAATGTCCTGTTATTGTAACAACGCATTTATCACTCAAGGAATGTCATGATTGTGCAACGACCAGAAGCTAGGACGAGGCAAGGGAGGATCCTCGCCTACTACCTTCAAAGAGAATGGTTCTGTGGCATCTTGATTTCAAACTTCTGCCTTCTAGAACTGTGAGATAAAGTTATAAACCCCGCAGTCTGTGGCAATTTGTTGCAGCATCCCTGGGAAGGAAAGATACAGGTCCACAATATAACTACAGTATTAAAGGTTTTACAGGAATACATAGGCAATGGGGAAGGGATGTTTAGAAATGCTTCTGGAAGATGATAATAAGGTAAAAGGTGTTAGAGAAACTAGCTCTTGACATATCATTTTCTTGACCAGGTTGACAGTGTATAGACAGGACCAAAATAAAAGAAGAGAGAGACAGATAAAGAAAAGAAAAATTTTTTAAAAATTGGGGGGGGAAGGATCCAGATCAAACCCTCACGTACACATTCATGCACAATTTTAAAAATCGGTGAGCTAACAAGCAAACAGTAAAAAAAAAAAATTAATTAGTATAATTGAAAATTTAAAAATAAAACAGCAAAAAAAGCCTGCCTTCTCCTGACAGGTTCTGTATTGTTCCTCTAATCTGGTCTTTCCTGCAGAGCCACCTCTTTCACTCTCTCCTCAGGAAAGGAGGCAGAGAAGGAGGAGGGAGAGTGGATATGTGTGGTGCCGCAGTTCTCCCCTCTCACTCTCATATGGTCAGAGAGATCTCTGGTGGGGAGGTGCAGGACTGTCTCTTCCCCAGGTATGTACTCTTACTGGGGTGCCCCAGACAGGCCTATCCTCGAACGGAGCTCTCCTATTGCGACTGATGTTCAGGCTCCATCTGGGTTTGTCCCTCTCAGACATGGCCCAGCTGTGTGGGTCTAACATACAGAGGATTGCTAAGAAAGAGGGGGTTTGGGTCAGCCCCAGACTCGCCACTGATCTCTTTGAAGTGCTTCCTCCTCTGGCCCACACCCTTTGTCCCACAGTTGGATCAGGGTAGAGAGTGGTGCGTCTGGAACTCAGCACTCTGGCAGGTCCCTCTGAATTTTGTTCTCTCAGGATATTCCCTTTGGGCCACGATCAAGCCCTGAGTATTTGATCTGCCATTCACAGAGAAAGGATCTGTTGATTGGTGGTGAGCAAGTCAGAGTACTTTCCTGATCTGCCTTCAATATGGTGCTGAAGTGCCTCTCTTGTCCTCTTCCATGGAAACTTTTCTCTGTACTCTGTCTGAAGCCACTCCCAGCAACCTGCCAGGTGCTGAAGTGATGAGGGAAAGCCTGGAGCAGTCTCTCTCCTGCTTCAGTGGTGAGGGGGTACCTGGGACAATGGTGTCTCCCCACCACTTTTCCAAGGGAAAACCTGTCTGTTTAAAAAAAACAAAAAGGTGTTTCGCTTCTGCCACCCGGGAAGAGCCAGGAAGGAAATAGAGAAGCTGCAGCACCAGCTATTGCACCAGGGGCCTGGCCCCGCTCACGAGCCCCATTTAGACAGTCTCTCCCATAATTTTCTTGCCAGCGAGGGTTTGCTAATGAAGAAAAGAAAAGCAAAAGAAAGCGAAAATGGCGCTCGGCTTCTTCGTTCCAAGAATTGCTATGGTCCAAGTCCAGACGCTGTGGCAACAGCCGCTGCACAAGGAGAGCCCTCGTGGCTAGCTCCCTAGCCTTCACTCAGTCAGCCACTCACATGCCCACTCGCTTACCAGCACATACACAAAATTTTCCATACACTCACTCACTCACACGGGGACTAGCATAGTCCGCCTGACTCGGCTGCCATCTTCCCCAAAACCCCCTGATCAGCAATTTAAAGAAGACTTTGCATATCACCTAATAAGAACATTTTTGAAACCAGGCACATTTAAAACATCTTAAGCTATGTTTTCAGATGATCGGGCTGGTTGCATATTTGATGTATAGCTCATTACTCCCTCAGGCCACAGTTTCCTAAGTGTGGACCTTAGAACACTAGTGCGGAGAGTCTTAATATACCCATGCTTAAAGGATTATTTGTCCAAATAGGTTTCTAAAATCTCTAGGAATGACAAAGGCGAATAGAGTTATTAATGCCACACAACTAATATCATGCTCAGTAGTGAAAAATTGAAAGCCTTTCCTCTATGATGCAGAATAAGACAAGGAGGGCTACTCTTGCCACTTCTATTCAGTATTGCATTGGAAGTCTTCCCCAGAACAATTAGGAAAGAGAAAGAAGAAAAAAGGCATTCCAAAGGAAAGTAAAGAGTAAAATTGTCACTGTGTGCTGATGACATGACCTTATATATAGAAGTCCCCAGTAATTCCACCAAAAAGCTAGAATAGCAAATTTCTAGTGTTTCTGTACAGTATCAACAAACTATACGAAAAAGAAATGAAGAGGAAAATGTCATTTACAATAGCAAAACAAAACAAAACAAATAAAAATACAAACAAATAAAAAAATTGTAAGAAATTTAACCAAGGAGGGCAAAGACCTATACACTGAAACTATAAAATATTAATGAAAATCAAAGAAATTTAAGAAGACACAAATAAATGGAATGATGTCCTGTGTTCATGGGTTGAAATAATTAATATTGACAAAATGTCCAAACTACCAAAAGTGTTCTACAGGTTCAATGCAATACTTATCTAAATAACAATGTCATTTTTAATAAAATTAGAATGGCATTCACAAATTTATATAGAACAACAAAAGACCCCAAATAACTCAGGTAATCGTGTGCAAAAAGAACAAAGCTATAAGAATCATACTCCCTGATTTCAAATCATACTATACAGCTGTGTTAGTTAAACAGAATGACACTGGCATAGAAATGGATACATTGACCAGTGGTGCAGAACATAGAGCCTAGAAATGAACCCATGCATTTACAATAAAGTGATTTTCAGTGAAGCTACCAAGCATATACAATGGGAAAAGGATACTCTTCATTTTTCCCCATCTCCACAGCCAACACCACATCTGAAACTATCATTATCTGTCATTTTGACCTTAGCAAAAGTTTTCTTACTGTTTTCTATTCCTTTTTAGGTCCAAATCTGACTCTTTTTTTTAAGAGACAAGGTCTTGCTATGTTGCCCAGACTGGTTTTGAACTCCTGGTTCAAGCAGTCTTCCCAGCTTGGCTTTCCAAAGTACTAGGATTACAAGCATGAGTCTCTATGCCAGACCTCAAATTGTTCAATGACTTCTCTTTGCCCTGAGGAAGGAACAAAATTCTCATCTCAGGTATGAGGTTCTGCATGTCTTTGTTCCTCTCTTCTTTTCTTTCCTTAATCTGTTCCCTTTTTGCTTATGGTCTGTTCGCAGCTATGATGGATTCCTTCTAGAACATCTTTATATATACTGTGATCTCTCTTTTTTCGAGCTCTCTATGCTTTTCGTCACCTCTCTCTGGAATGTGATTCCTGTTATCTATCTTTTTTATTTAACAGTTCCGAATACATCCAAGCTCAGGTTGTGTTCTTTTATTGGAGAAACCTTGCTGGATACCTAAATTTGGTTACTTTTTTCTGTTCTGTAATCTCAAAGGACCAGATTCCTTTCCAGCATGTCACATATCTCACATAATACATAGAATTTTTGATTTTTTTGTCATATCTATCTCATGCAATAGATTACAACCTCCATAAGAACAGAGTTTTGTCGATCATTGAATTCCCAGGAATGAAGCCTAGGGCAGGAAATTGATAGGTTTCCTATAGACACTTGTTAAATAAAATAATATATGAATGTATGAATAAGTATAATGTGAAAGTAAAGTTATCTTGTAGATGGAAATATGTATACAGTTAACCCTTGAACAATGATGTTTTGATCTGTGCAAGTCCTCTTTTACTTAATTTTTTCAATAAGAATATTGAAGCATTTTTAGAGATTTTCAACAATTTGAAAAAACTCACAGAAGAATTTTTAGTCTAGAAAGATACATACATATATATATATATATCTTTTCTTTATATATATATAAAGAAAAAGTTGGGTGTGTCAAGAATGCATTAAATATATGTAGATGCTAGTCTATTTTATTTTTACCTTAAAACATATACAAGTCTATTATAAAAAGCTAAATTTTATCAAACTGTCATCACCTCTCTCTGGAATGTTGAAAGAAATGTAAACAAATGTAAAGAAACAGTATTAAATCATTAGTGCATAAAATTAACCACAGTACATGCTGTACTACTGTAATAATTTCATAGCCACCTCCTGTTGCTCTTGTGGTGAACTTGAGTGTTGTATCTGCTTAATATATGTGACATAACTCATCTCCATGTCAGCAAGTCATCTCCGGTGTAAATTTTATATCAGTAAAAGGTGATCTCCTGAGATTCTTGTTTATTTTTCATCATGTTTAGTGCAATGTCATGAATTTTGAATAACACCATGACACCCATAAGGAATACCAATGGTTATGCCAGAAGTGATCCCAAGAAGCAGAGAAAAGTCATGATATTAACAAGAAAAAGCTGAATTGCTTGATTTGCACCACAGATTGAGCTCTGTAGTATGGTTGCCTGCCATTTCAGACAGATGATTCATCTTGTAAACAGATGACATAAAATCAGCAGTATCAATAAATATAGTACAATGTCGTAAATGCATTTTCTCTTCCTATTTTCTTAAAGCATATTCTTTTTTCTAATTCTCATGTTATCCAAGGATCAACAGTATCTGAGACAAGAAAATGGATGTTGATGCTTTCTAAATACCTAATATATAGCAAGTGGCCCTCCTTTATTTTATTTCTGTTGTGTTTTTTTTAATTTGTAAAAGGGTTTATCTCTATGAGGTTCCAATAAGTAGTATTTTCAATAAAATAATTTATTTTTAAGTGGTATTACGTATTTGTAATTAATAAGAATATGCTGTGAATATACACATAAAGTAATCTCTCAGTGTCCATGGGGGATTGTTTCTAGGACTCCCTTATATATCAAAATCCACATGTGCTCAAATTTGTTATATTAAATAGTGGTGTGTTTGTATGTAATTTATGTACATCTTTGCATACAATTTAAATCATCTCCAGATGACTTATAATACCTAATACAATATAAATGCTATGTAAATAGTTATACTGTGTTCTTTAGGAAATAATGAGAAGAAAAAAGAAGTCTGTACATGTTCAGTGCAGATGCAACTATCCATATTCTCCCCAAATATTTCAACCCCCAGTTGGTTTAATCAATGGATGTGGAACCCACGAATATGGAAGAATGACTATATTTTTAGTGGTGAAGGTAATGTGGACATAAAAATCTGATACTTTTAAGTAGGAGGCTAGTCAATAAAAAATATATTACAATAGCTACCTTCCTATCTGGCCTTCTTGCCTATATCTTTACATGCCATTTACAGATGGGAAAATCGTGCCATCACTACAGAAGGTCCATCATGGTTATGAAACCAGATCTTCTTATCTGCCTTCTGGAGAAAATATAATATCTATTAGAAAAAAAATCAATGCAGCCGGGCTCTGTGGCTCAGCCTGTAATCCCGTGCCTTTGGGAGGCTGAGGTGAGTGGATTGTCTGAGCCCGTGGGTTCAAGACCCGCCTGGGCAACTTGGCGAGACCTCATCTCTACAATAAATTGAAAATCAGCCGGGCATGGTAGCGCGTGCCTGTAGTTCCACCTACTTGGAAGGCTGATGCGGAAGGATCGCCAGAGCCCAGCAGGTCGAGGCTTCGGTGGCTGGAAGCGACCACTGCACTCCAGTCTGGGCAACAGTGAGACTCCAACTCAAAAAAAAAAAAAAAGTAATGTAGAAAAAATTAACAAGGGAATGTAATTTCAAATATATAGTTTTTCATATTTCTGGCAAAATTTGAGTACAAATTAGAGTATTTATATCACTAAAAGTTGTTTTGTTTTCATTATTTTCATAAGTTGTCATGCTGCTTATTTCAACAGATGTACGTATAAATAATGCACATTATCTTATTGGCAAGCGCCTTGAAGTTTGACTTTAAATTTAGTGAATAATTTAATTTATCTTATAGTTTT